>JAASFY010001228.1:0-11044 GCA_023334035.1 Globisporangium okanoganense
AGAAGTGTGGATGTGTATTGTATAGTGGTAACCTCTCGGGGAAAGGAACTCCTGAGAATAGATTAAGAAAGAAAGAACACAAATCGAGTGTTCTTGATCATTATGATTTTGAAATTGTGAGTCATACGTGTCTGTGAGGGAGTTAGTGTGAGCGAGATGCCTTGTATCCCGTGGCTCGCTCGCTCGTGTTGTTGACTGTGAACAAAGAGTCGCAAATGCAGTGGTCAACGTTCGCTGGAGTAGATATTATGAATGAAAGGTCGTGTATTTTATATGAGGTGGTGTTGATTGGCTCTTTAGTGGTCGATTAACTCTGGTACTCTGTTTTGGCACTTCACAGAGTGTCTCTTGGACGGAAGGTGATAGATAGACTTTCTATGATGATACTGTGACTGCAAAATAACAACTACAGTGCTCTACTGTAGCTCGCTGGGGCATACGAAATCCGATGCAAGATGGGGGCTTACCGGCAGCCACACTCTTTCACGCAACGGAACAGCTCACAAGGTCAGTAGTTTAGATTTTGGACGGGCGAAATCAGTTGTCAATTCTCAGGTTGCAACATACTAATGTTTGTTTCGCGCGAGATGTTATCAGGTTATTTAACAAGGTGTTTTTATCTTTTGTTCAAAGTGTTTCAGGTGAGGCGGGAAAATGAACAAATCCGAATTGCTGAAGGCGAGTTAATATCAAAGGGACGCAGGAGCAAAAATGGAGCCGCGCCCGTGCGTCTGACTACACCGACTGACAAGCTGACTGGCTAAGCGCGTGCGTGTGTGAGCGGGGCGTAAGGTACGTGGTGCTCCTACTGGGTCAAGGCACCGTTGCTGCTCCAGACAGCGCGACCGGCAGGCGGAGATGGGGGCGGAGATCTCGTCGTATCTGGCGCAGGACGACGCGCAGAGCGTCAATGGCGTCGTGTGCGAGAAGAAGTTTAGCTCACTGGATGCAGCAAGCGACCATGGCAACGGCAGCAACTCACGGGCGTTTAGAAGAAACGTAGGCGACCTTGCGCGGCGCGAGCAGCTCTTTTTGTTCTGCGCCGACTGGGACCTCGCGCGCGTCGGCCTGTTCCTGCGCTGTTACGCGCGCTTTGCCAAGAGCAACAACAGCAAGAAGCCAAAGAGCGGAGATGTCGGTGGTAGCAGTACCGAGCAGCTCTCGTCGCAGCTCGTGGCGGTGCACAGCCACGTCGATGCACTTGAGAGCGACATCCGCGCGCTTGAGAACCTGCTCGAGCAGCTCGAGCTCGAGCTGGCGCAAGCCACAGCGTCGCGATCACTAGCACAGATAGTCGAAGCTGATCCCGCTCTACCGTCTGATAAAGACCCGACCGTATCTATACTGTTGAATGACCTGGAAGCCAGGAAGAACGAGGCGGAACACGCGCTGCGAGCCAAGTTCCTCGTGCTGCGGGAGCTCAAGCAGCACCTGCTGGCGTCGATCAAGGACGTCGACCTAAGCTGCGTCGTGCGCTGGCCGCTCTTTATCGCCGCGGCCACGAAAGTGCATTTCCAGATGAGCGTCAATGCGAATGCGCAGCTGAGCGCGCACCAGCACCCGGCGACCATGGGGTTCGCCATGGACCGCGACAGTCGCGCCACGCAGCACTTGGCCGAGTTCAACAAGGGTGACATCTTGCTCCCGCCGCTGGAGAACCACGAGATCGACGGCTTCACGGACGACAGCGCCAGTAGTTCCGCTGCGAGCGCCGAGGGCAGTGAGGGTGGTGACGATGATGCAAAGAGCGAGAACCAGGAAGACGAAGGGGGAGGCACGGAGAGCAGCGGTGGTGGCAACGCGAGTGGTGAAGTTGCTCTTCGGAAAGCCGGAAGTGATGATGAGGACAACGATGATGAGAGCGAAGATGATGAAGAAGCTACTAAAGCCACCAAAGGAGCTTCAGCAGACGTAGAATCTCCAGCTGTGGTTCCGTTAACATCTCAGGATCCCGTGGCGCAGAAGGCTGAGTTGGTGTTGTTAACGTCGACGACACTCGCACAGCACGAGTCTACTGCTGGTGCTCCAGTAGCAGCAAGTGTCGTTGAGATTTCATACAAAGACACCCTCAAGCGGCCGCGAGTAATCAAGCGAGCTGTGCCCGATCTCTTTGACGCCTCCATTCGAAGCCCCGTGTTATTTGGCTACTCGCTCGAGAAACAGAAGGACGAGATCAGCGAGGTGAGCAGCGAGCAAGCAGCGCTCGAGCAACGCGAAAACTTGCTCTTTCAGCAGAAAATCAGCGACCGCAAGAGCAAATTTGAGCGCACGTTGACGTCGGAACGTGGAAAACTGCAGGTGATAGCGCAGCGCGAAGTGGACTTCCAGGGGAAGCGAGAGAAGTTCTGGGTGAAGCGCCAGGCCGAGCTCGAGAGGGCGAAGAAGGAGCTGGACCCGAACGATGTCTTCTTCAGGACCCACGAGGCGCAGGACAAGCGAACGCGGGACCAGGAGACCCACGAGAACGAAGAGCTCCGTCGCCAGACAGCAGGCATCGAAGGCAGGATACAAGCCGCGCAGGACCAGTTTGACCAGACGCTTGTCAAGATTGAGCAGATTCGATCGATCGAGTTCCCATTGGGCGACTCACGGATGTTGTTCCATGAAGCCGAGATGGATTTCATCCAGGTGGACATCAACGAAGCCAAGCAAGCGCTGACGGCAGCGAAAGAGGAGTATGTGGCTCTGAAGACAGCAAAGACACTGATGATCCCAGGCCAGGAGGGCAAGCAGCGCGCGCAGCTGCTGTTCGCTGAGGATCAGATCAAGGCCAGGGAGAAAGAGCTCGAGAGCGTGTGTGCAGTGTTTGAGAACGAGCTCTTCCTGCACAAGCGTGCTCAGGAGATCTTTGAGCGTGAGAAGCTCTTTCTCCCGTTCTTTCTGTGCATCAATGGAGGCGAGTGCAGTTCACAGACCAAGACGAGTTTCACGCTGCTGGATGCGACGACGGCGCTGCTTCTGGGCGCTGGCGGCTGTCGCGTGGATGAGAAAGTGCGCTTTCTCTTCTCAATGTTCTCACGTAAAGACAGCCGAGTGAACGCCAGCCAGCTGACGAAAGCCACTCCAGTGAATCGGATCCCCGTGCTGCCTCGTGAAGCGTTTGCTGAGATCCTGCGCGTGCTGTTTGAGCTACTGGCGAAGATTGGCGACATGCATCCACCACGTGGGCTCACGACCGAGTATCTGCTGGGGCTCGCCGAGCGAGAGTACCTGAAGCTCGAGGTTGACGACGGCAGTAGTAGCGCAGAGACCGGCGGGATGACGTGCTTTGAGTTTGAGAACTACTGCGTTGGCATGGTCGAGAAGTCCAAGTACCTCTGTGAGCTGCTGCGCCATCCGTGGAAGTACGAGCAGCTCAGCCGGTTCGTGATGCAGCACATGAGCGCCACACACCAGTTCAAGCTCGGATTGATCAACATCAACGACCTCAAGTTCTTGGTCTCGCGACAGTTTGTGCAGCCGCGCGAGGAGCTCTCGCGCTGGAAGAAGAACGTGATTCACGAGCGCGCGCTCGCCATGGGCGAGAACGACCCACTCAAGACTGACTACTCCAAGTACCTGCCCAAGCGACGAGCCAAGCTGCTTTCGAACGTCGTGCCGCTCGACCACGGAGGCTACCGCAACCTGCTGAACTACCGCATGGAGGTGATTCTCCGCGCGACCGTCAAGCTTCAGACGATCTGGCGCGCTCGCAAAGGACGGCAAATCGCGCGGCTCGCTGCTGAGAAACAGGCTTTCTATCATGCGCGTGGCGTCGCATTAGAAGAAACCAGGGTAGCAGTTGAGAAGGAGTGGAAGGACAAGGACGCCAAGCCCGCGCACAGTGTCGAGAAGATGAAGTTCGAGGCCAAGATCCGCATGAAGCAGGTGAAGCTTCGCACAAAGGGCAACGCATTCAGTCGCGAGCAAGTGTTTGCGCTGATGATGGAGGAAGCGGTCCAGTTAGCGCAGCGAGAGGTGGAAAACCGTTTCCGTGAGATGGAGGAGGAGCTCGGCTACTTGAAACATATCGAGTCGCTCGAGCTGCCGCATTCGGAGATGGGGTATTTGAAAGAGGAGATCTCCAAGGCGCTGGTCGTGCAGCTGCACCAGGCCAAGCAAGAGACCGCTCAGGTGACCAACATGCTCGAGACGATCTCCATGAACGAGGAGACCGCGAGGAAGAAAGTGCAGCTCAAGAAACAGAAGAAGTCTGGAGCGAATCAGAGTGAAGAGGGCGGTGGTGAAGAAGTGCCAGAGACTGAGGCATTAGAAGAAGGCGAGAAGCACCTCATTGATACTGAAGACAAGGCGATTCGCGAACTTCGATCGGCGGCGAGGAAGAACAACATGGTGTTTGGTCGCTTCCCAGCCGAGTTGTACCAGAGTGGGCTCACAAAGGACGAGCAGGTCACGCAGATGCGGCTCGGCGTCTCAGACCCGCCACTAGATATGCTGCAGCTGCGGTTGAAGCAGGTTTGTGTCGGTATGACCGAGTTCAAGCTGACCGAGTTCCTTCAGGAGCTCCCGTCCAAGCGCCACATCTGCGATTATGTCCATGCGTTCCGCTGCTTTGATGGCTCGTACGACGTCCCTCGCATGGAGCGCGACCTGTACGAGCATTTCCGGATGGTGCGTGGCTCTGAGCAGCTCGCCGAGGCGCTGGTGAACATCGCAGAGAGTGACTTGGAATTTGGTGAGAGCACGAGGCTGCTAAGTACGATTCAAATGGAAAGCGACCAAGCGCTCAGCCGTCTTGTCACGGTCCAGACGGGGAAAGTCGCCGAGGAGAATGCTGCGATCATCGCAAAGAAACTGATTCGCATGGGGTACAAGGTGAGCAGCCCAGAAGAGAATGTCGCTGATCCAGCCAGCAACAGCAATACAGAACCAGAGGGAAGCAGTGTGCTGCCGCTGGTCTCCAGCCCCAATGCGCTGCTGGTACAGAAGGAGCAGCACGACATGGACGAGCGCAAGAAGCGCGTGAAAGAGGCGCACGCGCGGCTGATGGACGCTATGAAATTGTGGCGCGACGCCGAGTTGTCGCTGCTCGAGACTGAGAAGAACCAGCTGCGGGTGAACTCAGCGTACCCTGTTCTCCCGAGCCATCGCACAAAGTGGGCCGAACGTTTCCAGCATGCACTGCGCTTACCCGAAAAGGACGCGCAGCAGATCCAGGATAAGTACACGGAGGTACTGAGCGTCTGCCAGGATTTCATTGAGACAGCGACCGCCATTGCGTTGATCCTGGTGCGTGAACTGTACCTGCCACTACGTGAGAAGTCGATTCTCCCGACCTGTTCCTCAGCGATCGACGGACGAAGAGACAACGTGCGAGCCACCAGTCGACTCAAGTACGAGGCGCACGACATTATGTTCAAGATCTGCAGTGACGACCACGGCCGCTTCGAGTGTTCCCACGAACTGTCGGCGAAGTTTGGCGCCCACGAGATTCGCAACTCGGCTTTGTACCTGAGGGCGCTGAGCCATTGCGAGAACGTCATCGTACCACTCGAGTGCTGCGTCGACTTCCAGGGCTTCCGTGTGGTCTGCTCGTCCAAGATTCCCATTGAGATCCTCAATTTTGATGAATCTGGCGGCTCGATCCAGAAAATCTCCAAGCAACTGGTCTATGGCAGCGACAACCGTGGCAAGACGATCGTGTTCCAGAGCAAGGAGCTCGACAATGTCCTCGCAGACGCAGCTGTGCGGCTCAATCTGTGTCGCCATGGGGTACGAGGTTACCAGGATCTCACGTCCAAGATCGTGCACGCGCCAGCCGATATGCTTGGATACGTGACCGCGAAGAAGACATTTGCGGTGGTGAACTTCGCAAGAGCGATGCCGCCCGAGGACCCAGAGGTGACGCCGCACCTGACGCAGTCAACACGCGGTATGAGCATCCTCTGGCGGCAGCTGCGACCCGAGTTTGTGAACGGATTCCACACGTCGCTGTCCCCCGATGCTCTCTCATCGATGACGTACTGCACGCCCGACTGGCAGGCGCAGTCGCTGGGTGTCGAGAACGCCACGCTGCATCTGGTGAACGAGGTCATCCCGGCGTTTGCCAAGAAATTGTCGCAGAAGCCAAAGTTCTTCACGTCAAGCAACTTTGACCTGACAGCAGAGATGCATCGCCACGGGATTAACATGCGCCACCTTGGACTCCTGCGCTCGCAGTTCCTCTTTGCGCTCTCGGGCACCGCGACGCTCCAGTACTCGACAGCGGAGATCCAGACGACCGAGGACTTCACGCGCGAGATCGAGCGCGGCTCGCACATCTACGTCGATGGAAAGATGTGCCAAGTGAGTCCCAGTTTCAAGCACCGATTCGACGCACACGTCATCACGCTAACGCTCGTCCACAAGGGCAACTCAGTCCAGAACGTGACGGTCTACGGCGGCCGTGGCGACTGCAAGGACCATGCGAGCGAGATCCGAGCGCGTATGATGGCCGAGATGGTGGCGCGAGCGTTCAAGAACATTACGCGCCACATGATGCGCGTCGTGGCTAAACTGTCGGGGACGGGAGTGTTGCCCCACTTGTTCAAGGACATTGTCGTGCAGCTGCTGAGTTTGCTCAGTGGTGCTCGCAGTGGAAGCGAAGCATTCTGGAACACGCAGCTCTTTGAAGGCATTCGCTCTCGCTTTGGGTTGCATGTAGTCTCGGAGGTGGACAAGGAGAACATGCGCAGGAACCTGCTCCCAGAGATGTTCACGATCGTATCGAGAGCCACAGAGATGCTTGGTGTGAAGCTCACGCGCGTGTGTCTCGACCGGTTGAAGCAGCATCCAGACTGCTACTCGTTCACGATGGAGGACTTTGCGGTCTCTGGTGACCACTACCGTGTCAAGCACAACATGTCGATGTTGGACTTCTCCGTCGCGTCGCTGTTGCTCCTGAAGGCGACGGTGAAACAGGCGACGTCGTACAAGCAGCTGCTTCTCGCTGACCGTCCGAGTGGCTACTGGACGTTGTGTGAGAGACGAGGGCTGTCCACAGCCATGAATCTCGGTACATATGGCCACGAACTGTCGGGAAAGTACTTGCCGGGCTGTACACTGGAAGCCGAGGGTCCAATCGTGAACATTGACCTGAACCGCTCGCTGCAGGTACGTAAAGAGGCACGCAGCTATGTGAGTTTCCCATACATTGCGTCGCTGTACCCAGCGGCTGCCGAGTCCCACGTGACGCTGGAGACTTGGTGCAAGTGCGACGGCCACGAGAGCACGAGGCGCGTCGTGCTGACCATGGGCAGGTTCAGTCTGAGCGCGCTCAAGGGCAACATGTGGGCGTTCTCAATCAACGTGAAGAACATCGACATCATCGCATTCGGGTCCCGCGTCGAGCTCTTCAAGTGGACGCACCTGGTTGGCTCGTTCGATGGCACAATGCTGCGACTGTACGTCGACGGGTTTCTCCAAAGCGAAGTCGAGATCGAGAGCGTCGTGGACTCGGAGATTGAGAAGCGCGAATCGACCATCAAGAAGACCCGCGAGGACATCGTCGACATGGAGGACGAGGCCAAGGGCAAGTGTTTCAAGGACGTAGATCGCGAGATGCAGCAACTCTTTGCCTCGAAAGACGGCAAGAAGCAGATCAAGAGCGTGAGTCAGAAACTGTTGGACGAGCACGACTTTCGCATCCGGCTATCCAAGAACGCAGCTGCGAATGCCCAGGCAGCAGCTGCTGGTGGTGGGACGCCAGCGTCTCCAACTGTGACCAAGACACTGCTAGCGAATGGCGGCAGCGCGCCAGCCCAGCCTCTGCTGAAGAAAGGCGCGTCCAAGGTATCCCGGACGGATTTCGAGCCACTTGCAAAGAAACAACTGCTGCGCGAAGCCTTTGACGCCCGCTGGCACGTGCTCGCCCAGGAATTCAAGGAGATGCGCCATCGCGTGAACATCAAGATCGAGAAGGAACTCGAGGAGCAGTCGAACCAGGACATGCGGCAGCTGCGCATTGGGTGCCTCTCCTCCGTGCGCCGCAAGGACGGGAAACATTTCTTCCACGGCAACATTGCGCACGTCGTGTACTACAACAACACGATGTTGACACGGGATCAGGTGAACGCACACTACGTGCTGGCAGTGCGAGATCGTGCCCACGAGTCCGACTACCTCTTCTCGCTGGCGTCCAGTCGCTTCTCACGGGCACTGGCGTTTGCCCAGGACGACAAGCGCACGCTCGAGAAGTTCGCAGAGAACGTGTGTGCGTCGCTCAAGTACGACCTCGACCACCAGCATGCGCAGGAGATGTACAAGAAGAAAGTGAGATGCGGCCTTGAGCCCTTCCTGACCACGGAGAACGTTCATGGGATTGCCGAGATCATGAAGAACCTGCCGCGAGACCCGTGCTTCGCAGATCTCTTCATGCACTGCTACAAGTGTCTCGTGGGCATCCAACCGTCGTACTTTCAGGCGACCGAGTCCCCACAGTGTTGCCTGGCGCTGCGAGAGCTGAGTCATATGCCGTTCGCGTTCTTTCTAGGCTCCCGGTCGGCGAACGCGATGGTCAACATTGTCGGAGGCGTTAGTGACAGCACCCATGAGAGCGAGGAGCAGGAGAAGGTCACAATGTTTGCCGACATTATCTGCAAAGTGCTGCGTGAATACCCGACTTTGTATGGCGACCAGTTGACGAACATGGGCTGGCTGCGGAACTTGCGGAATGCAAAGGCTGTAGTGTACTTCATCCTCGCGCTGGAGGCTGGGGAGGACGTCCGCTTTATCAACTTGAAGGATGTGTGTGACATTGCGGACGAAGAAATGGAGGTGGTCGTCAAGAACAATCGGTTCTGCACCTCGCTCGAGATTGCCAGGTGTACGTTGTTGTCCGACATGTCGATGCTGCGCGTGAGCCTGTGCTGCACGCAGCTGGAAGTGCTGGACATCTCGTATCTGGAGCTGATCACTGACACTGCGCTGCTGGGCATTGGCAAGAGCTGTCATCGCCTTCGACGGCTCTGGATGACCAATTGCCACCAGATCAGCGACATTGGCGTTGAGGCCGTTGTGCGGACGAACCCAAAGCTGGAAGAGCTCGGCCTGAGCTTCTGCGAACGAGTGAGTGACCGATGCTTCCCTACGATCGCCAAGGGCTGTCCAGGTCTCGTGACACTCGAGGTGGAGCTCTGTATGCAGCTCGGCAACGTGGCGATGAAACATCTCGCAGCGGGCCTGGCGAATGAGAACAAACTGAGAAAGCTGAATGTCGCTGGCTGTCGGCGTATCAGCGACGAAGGCTTGGTGGAAGTCGCGAAGAGCTGCACAAGGTTGAGAGAGCTGAATGTGCGCCAGTGCGACAAGCTCACGGACGTCTCGATTCGAGCGGTGACGCATAACTGCCTGGAGCTGGAGGTGCTCAACCTGGAGGAAATCTACTTAGCATCACACAGGATCTTTGTGTTTGACCAGGAGGGCGACGGGCGTGGCGTGGTTGAGAAGAACTTCGTGAAGAAGGTGAAAGACGTCAACCTCACGGGCTGCGGTGGCCTGAGCGACTTTGTAGTCGGGCATCTCTTTCACCGAGCCAAGCAGTTGCGAGCCATTACACTGTCTTCGTGTACAGGAATCAGTGACCAGGCGCTGGTGTGGATGCTAAAGGACATGCTCGACAAGTCCAAGTGTGGCGAGTGTCTCGAACATGTGGACGTGAGCTATTGCCCGCAGCTCTCGGCTAACGCGATCCACCAGCTCGTGGTCCAGTGTCCAAGTCTCACGTCGCTGAACCTGTCGGGCTGCGTACACCTGAGTGATGCGAACTTGGTCGAAATCATCACGTCGTGCGAGAAGCTCGTGCGGCTCGAAGTCGGCTTCTGCCGAGAATTGTCGGACCAAGTGGTACTCGCGATCGCCAGCCAGCTCTCGCTTGAAGAGCTCAACCTGGCTCGCTGCGTAAAGATCACGGACGAGAGCATGCTCGAGATCGCTGCGCAGTTTACGGTTTTGAAGAAACTGAACGTGTCAGCGTGCAAGAAGCTGACTGGGAAGACGCTCACGGCTCTGCTGGAGGGCTGCAGCATGCTCGAGGAGCTCGACGTGACCCACTGTCCGCTCTTTCCACCAAAGTTGCTCGCCAAGTTCGTGCGCAGAAACGTCAAGGTCGTGAACCGAAAGCTCGACGAGGTTGCTGTGAATCGCGCGGTCGTAGAGCTGGCGAGTGACGAGGCGAGGAAGCGAGCAGAGAAGAATGGGGAAGAGCGAGAAGGAGAAGCTGGCGACAGTGGCGAGGAGCGAGACACTGCTGCTGCTGCTGCTGTAAGTCCAGCAACAACAGTGCTTGGACTGGTCAAGAGCACGAAGAAACCACCGGTGACCACAAAGAAGCCTTCTGTGAGGGCTCCAGACGCGACGAACAACAACCTGCCGTCCATCTACAAGCGCCACGATGGCGATATTTAATGAACGATGTGTTACAAGAAGCAAGGCTGCGTGCGATATGCCTGCCATTCGTGTGATGGTGGCGGTCTTACAGGTTGAAACGGATCGCGATCCTAAATTTACGAAGCCTGTCGGCACAGCTCAGCTTGTAACCGGAGTGTGGAAGAGTCGACTCGAATTCGACAAGGAGAAGTCGAGAAGCACAGATGAGCCGAACCGCGTACGAAGACGAGGAGAAATTCGACGAGAGCCGCGAGGAGGACGAGGGCAATGGGCCCAACTCGGTCCAAATCGACATGTCCAACAGTACGTACATTGCAGCCTTGCTGACCTCCTCGCTGGGACTGACTTTAGATAACATTGTCATGCTGCAGCGGACGAGCCAGGAGAGCAGGACGAGCTCGCGTTCCTTCGCGTCGAGAACTCGCTGCTGCGCAAGAAAATCAAAGAGCTCGAGCGAGTCGGCTGCGGTGGCGACAAGCACGGCCTGTGGGTAGATCTCAAGATCTCTTTAGATGTGGTGCTTAGTTCGCTTTACCACCGAGCTCATAAGACGCTATGTCTTGCTTCAACTTCTGATTTAGGAGACTTGGTGTGGACGACACGGAGATCGAGCGTATTGATGCACTACTGAAGAAAGCAGAGGTGCGTACTGGAAGATGCATATGAACGCTTGTAGGCA
>JAASFY010001229.1:0-11012 GCA_023334035.1 Globisporangium okanoganense
ACGCGCGTATTGTGGCGTTTCTGCTGCAGCACCGGCCGCAGATCTGCGACGCCGAAAGAGGCATCGCGCTCGCCAAGCAACGCAACTATGTCGATGTGATCGCACTCCTGGAGAAGCACAAGGTCGAGGCTGCGGCGCTATAAGCAAATGAGCCACAGCTGCTGTTGAACTAAGCGCTTTCCTTTGCAGAGCTCGTGAATCGGGTGATTGCCGCATACAATCATGCACGGAAACATAATATAGCTGGTGCACTTGTCACTCGTGACGCCACCCGCATTCGCTGACAAGAGCGCCGTTGAACGGCCACCGAAATTTTGCGTCTGTCAAAATGAACAAATTGATCATAATGCAAATTGTTTTCGCGCCAAAACTCAAAACTCAAAATGTTTTGGCGCGCGCAAAAAATCTCATGACGGTCACTCTTTCCCACAGCGTGTCACTCTTTCCAAAGAAAGGCTTACTACTTTTAGGAAAACTTAACAATACATTTCTAGGCAAACGTGACCGAAAAATAGACTTGCTCATGTGCCGAAAAGCAACGCAAGCAGCAGCATTAGTATTAACAAAAAAATAGGAATGGCGCGCGTGCGGGAGATCATCGAGCTCTCGGACGACGACGACGTCGTGGACATGGGCTTCGCATCACTCACCTCTGCGACTTCGTCCCGTTTTGCAGCAGCTCGCAGTGGCGCACGAGCGTCACCACAGACGCCGTCGTCGCGCTCCGACGTCATCGAGATCAAGGACGAGTCCGCGCCGACGTCCCCTGCCAATGCTGCTGTCATCCCCATCAAAGACGAGGCGACGCCGCCGTTGCCATCCTCTGCTGGCACAGATGTAAAGGACAAGTCTGCGTGGCGCTCACCGGCAGTCCGTGCCGAGCCGGCGCCGGCGAACAAGGTGATGATCATGGGCTACGACGTCGAGTTCCCCGAGGGCAAGCGGCCGTTCCCGGCGCAGCTCGCAGTGATGAACAAGGTGCTGCTGGCGCTCAAGACGGGCCAGCACGCGCTGCTCGAGTCACCCACGGGCTCGGGCAAGACGCTCGCGCTGCTATGCTCGTCGCTCACGTTTCAGCGCAAGCACGTCAAGGAGCTCGTCACGAGCCTCGAGGAGCAGCGCAAGATCGCCGCCGACGCCCACGCGGCCAAGAAGCGGCAGCTCGAACAGCTGCAGCAGCAGCGAGACGCGGACATGTACAGCCGAGCGAATGGCGAGACCGCTTTGGATGGGGCAAGCGTTGTTCGTGGTGGTGGTTCAATTGGAGCTGCTGGCATGAATGACGACGATGACGACGACTTTGCATCGACGCAGCCGTCGTTCGACCAGTTCCGGTTCCCCGCGTTTGCGAAATCCTATGCAGCGGACGACGGCTGGATCTCCATGGAGAGCAAGCGGAGCCTCGTGAAAGCAGTGACCGGCGGCTCGTCAGGCAGCGACGACCTCGAAGACTTTGACAGCCAACCAGACTACCACCAGGCCCCTAGTAAAAAGAAAAAGAAGCGAGCATTGCCGGCGTCCTTCGCAGCATTACGCACCACTGGCGGTGGGGATTTTAGCGACGATGACATGGAATCCCCTCCACTGGAGCTCAAGAAACTCAAGTCTACGCGCCCGCTGCCAGCTTCATTTGCAGCAGCCGTCCAGTCTGCTGCAGGTGCGAATCACGAGAAGTTCCACGCGACGCCCGAAGACGATGCGAAGACATCCAACCGCGTGCCGGTGCCCAAGATCTTCTTTTGTTCGCGCACGCACTCGCAGCTGGCGCAGGTCGTTGAGGAGCTCAAGAACTGCCCGGCATCCTACTTAGAGAGCCCCGACACGTCGAACCCGTTTGCAAAGGAGCTCAAGATGTGCGTGTTGGGCTCCAAGGCCAACTATTGCGTCAACACCAAGGTGAACAAGGACCTGAGTCAGGTGGACGACAAGTGTCGCAATCTGCTGGACACGAACAGCTGCACGTTTGCGAACAAGCGGCGCAAGACGAACGACCTGAGACGCGTGGCGCCACCCGTGTGGGACATTGAGGACATGGTCGCGTTGTCCAAGAAGCACCGCGAGTGCGGCTACTTCTACTCGCGCGAGCTGCTCGTGGATGCCAACATCGTCTTCTGCCCGTACAACTACATCTTGGACCCGTCGATCCGTGCGGCCGTCAACATCTCGCTCAGCAACGCGATCGTGATCTTCGACGAGGCGCACAACGTCGAGGACACGTGTCGCTCGGCCGCGAGTATGGAGCTCAACACCGACGTGCTCGCGATCGCTATCAAGGCTTTTACGACTGTGATCAAGCACGGCGACCGGCCGCCGACGTACCTGAGTCTGCTCAAGATCCTCAACGGCCTCAACCGGTGGCTGCAGTCGGTGAACGCGAACGCAAAGGCGATCCTCAAGCCCACGGGCTTTGAAGAAGAGAGCAAAGTGTGGCCGGGCGTCGACGCACTCGCCATGTTCGCCGAGTACACGGGCATGACGCAGGACTCGTTCGCGCAGATCAAGTTGGACCTGAGCGCCGTGGCCCAACTCGAGAAGGAGCTCTCGAGCACGTATAGCAACGACGACTCCCAGCCGGGCAGCAGTAGCAATGGGATGGAGCCCAAGGGCGGCGAGCCGTCGCCGTCGCAGAATCCGGACGCGAACCCGTCCATGCTGCTGGGTACCATGGCGCTGAGCACGGTGCAGACCGTGATCACCGTGGCCGACTATATGTTCCGCGAGCAGCTCAAGTATCTGGACGACTTTAAGCTCATCGTGCGCAAGTCGCGCGTCAACCCGAGAAGCAATGCTGGTGGCCGCTTCCGCGGCTCGTACACGGTGGACGCCAAGAACGACGGCTGGGAGCTCAAAATGTGCATCTGGTGTTTAAATGCGGCGGTGGCGTTCTCGGACGTGGTCCAGCAGGCGCGCAGCGTGATCCTGACGTCCGGGACGCTCAGCCCCATGGAATCGTTCGCGGGCGAGCTCGGCACGGACTTTTCCATTCGCCTCGAGGCCAACCACGTCGTGAACATGCGCAAGCAGGTGTTCGCTGGCGCGATCATGCACGGCCCGGGCGGCGTGGACCTCTCGTCAACGTACAGCAACCAGCAGGCGTTCCCGTACCAGGACGCCATGGGCCACCTGTTGCTGCAGTACGCGCAGGTGATCCCGGGTGGCATCCTCATGTTCTTCCCTTCGTATACATTGATGGACAAGCTCGAGACGCGCTGGCGGCAGACGGGCATCTGGGACCAGATCAACGCGATCAAGGCCATGTACAGCGAGCCGCGCAAGGCTGGCAAGGACTTTGACAAGCTCCTGGACCAGTACAAGTACGCTGTGGCCAGCGGCCGCGCGGGCACGGCCGGCACGAAAACGGGCGCTGTTTTCATCGCCGTGTACCGTGGCAAGGTGAGCGAGGGCATCGACTTCTCGAACGACAACGCGCGGGCCGTGCTGGCCGTGGGCATCCCGTTTCCCAGTGTCAAGGAGCTGCAGGTATCGCTCAAGCGGCAGTACCAGGACGAGAAGAGCCGCGTGGACAAGAAGCGCGTGAACGGCCACGTGTGGTACCAATTGCAGGCCTTCCGCGCGCTCAACCAGGCGCTCGGGCGCTGTATTCGTCATCGCAACGACTACGGCACGATCCTGCTGCTGGACTCGCGCCACCGCGCGCAGAAGCACACGGGCTCACTCTCCAAGTGGATGCGGCCGTTCATCCAGGAGGTCGAGCACTCGGAGCAGTGTCTTGCGCACTTTCTTGACTTCTTCAAACGCAATGAGCTCGAGCTGGGCACGGGCGCAAAGGTGAAGGACGAGGCTGTCAAGATGGAGGCCAAGCGGAGTAGTGGGCCAGTGGTGCTAGGCTACGAGGCAACGAGCACAATGCAGAGTACCATGACGTCAGTGAAGGCGTACATGGAGAAGAAGCAGCAGGAGCGAGAGGGGCCGCGCGTGTTCTCGCTCTTCAAACAGAGCAAAGAGCCCAAGAGCGAGAAGAAAGCCCCCGCCGCCGCGAACACCAAGGAGCCAACTGCGTATCCGAGACGAAATTAACTGAACAATAGCATGTTTCATCTACTGGTGGACGCTTCTTGGTATATGGACATTCAGTCCTTTTCGGATGGACTACAGTATTGGACTTGTCGTCGCGTCATGGGAGGAAGACAAACAAGTACCGAAATCAAGAGTTGTCTCTTGGTGGTGGGCATTTGGTGGACACTCTCACTCGTCATCGTCCTCCAGCAGCTCCACAACACTGACTGACACGATCGAGCGTGGCTTCATTGGGAGGTGATGGTGCTGATGGCCGACCGTTGATCTCCTGAGCGAGCGACGCTCAAGCGCTGAGGCTTTCTGATGCTGTTCCACGCCACAAGAGGCAACGGTGTTCGCTTGTGATGAGGGCGCGTGGGCCTTTGCTGGATCGTCCAGAAGATGGGCACCTGCATAAAATCCACTGCCAGGTTGCTCCTGGTTCTTTGCGACCGCCACGGCGGCGTTCGCAGCCTGTTGAGCGCGATGCATAAGGTGCAGCATCTCGGACTCGGAGACGCTGTGCAGCAGCAGGAAGACCGAGTTCTCCATCTGGAAGCGCTGGTACGCGACGAGTTCTTCGAGCACGTTGTAGCGGAACTCGATGCGGCGCATCTGCTGGCGCCTCGACTTCCACTCCTCCCTGCGAGAAGCAGCCAAGACAAGACATGGGTAAGCACACAAAGGACACCACTGATCCATTGGCAATCGCGTCTCGTACCGTTTCCTGTCCTTGTTGGCCTGGAAAGCTTTGCGTTTCTCCGACAGCATGTGTCGCAGCATCGACACCTTGAGGTGCAGTGGTACTTTCTCCGCATGAGGGGGTGCGCCAGGCGACACTGCGTCTGCCAGCGTCTTCCAGGACGGTGGAGAGGGCGACGACGACGATGGGCCTTTGCCTCGAGTGTGAGCAGCTCGCGGTGAACTGCTATACGGAACCATCATCATAGGATAGGAAGGCGAATACAGATGCGCGCTACCAAGCTCACCGTGTTGGTGGTGGATGTTGTTGTTCGCCGCGTAGAAGTCCTGCATCGCGTGCTGAAAGTCCTCGCCGATCTGATGGCGAAATTCGAGATCCTGTTTCACGCGGCTACTCGTCTTTGGCCCTTGCAGCGAGGCCGAAAATCCAGGAGACAGCACTCTTGCGATCGTGGCGATCGACGGCGACTTTGCTGGCGAAGAAGCCGCTGCAGCGTTCGCAATAGAGAGCGGTGTCTGGACCGTGCCGCCGTTCTTGAGATGCCGGTGCATGCCCTCGATTTGCTTCTGGTGTTTCTCGGGCGACAAAGTAGCCGCCTTCAGCGAATGCACGAGCGCTGAGCCGCCGTCGGGTATCCCCAGAGGCCTGGAATTGTTGGAGTTGAGGACTCCGTGGCGCCGCTTGCTCTTGCGCTCAAGCTTGGTCCAGACGTGCAGCAATAGCTTAATCCTCGCGTCTGTGATCGCGCGCCACGTGCGCCACATGATCTGGAAATCACGCACCCTTTTCCGAAATCTCAGGATGAGCCTTCGAAACTTGACGTCCTGGAACTCAAGCCACGAGGTCACGATAATCTCGACCGCGGCCACGCTGTGTCGGTTCTTCTTGCGCTTAAGCCACTTGCGCATGGCCTTCTGCAGCAACGAGACGGACTTCATGACGATCGGCATGCGGTAGAACGGCGAGTTGAGTGAGGCGCTGGAAAAATAGCCAAACCCCGAGAGCGAGTTGCTTCGGATAAGTGCGCGCTTGCGCCAGAAAGCCTGGATGCGCCTTGCCATGACCACCTGATGCAGCGCGTCGCGCTTGAGCTTCCAGTCCTGGAACTTCCCCAGCCAACTGACGGACGTCTGTGCCAAAGTTGTGAGGAGCAGCCACTGGCACTGTCTGTACGTACGCCGCGCCTCTTCCTGTCGCTGCTGCCGGCGGGTCTGCCACCGGTTAACCGCCCCACGCACGGCAGCTTCCTCTCGGGCGTCAAAGACCTGCTTGCGCCGGATCGCCTGCTGCTGCTTCTGCTCAATGGACGACGGGAACACGGGCGTCTGTGGCGGCCGCTGTAGTAAATTGAGACAGGACTGTCGCTTGTTCTTAAGAATGAGGTTCTCCCCATGACTCAGCACGAGCTGCTGCTGCTTATCCCTGTGCCGCTGCACCATTTGTTCAAGTACCTGGGGCAATGACCGCAGTTCGTCCATGCGTGAGACCAGATTGCGGCTCTTCAATGCCGCCGAGGTCTGCTCCCGGAATTCGCTTCGGCGCGTGGAGAACCTCACGGCTGATGGCTTCATCGCGAGCGTCTTGGAGAGCTCAGGAGAAATCCCAGGAGCTCCAGAGCTCTGCTGCTGCTGCTGAAAGAGCGTAACAAGCAGGCGGTCGACGTCGCGATTCGTCTCTTCACGGGAGCTCAGCAGCGTGCGCTCGGTCTCCGTGAGCGGTACGAGTTCCCCCAGTGGATGCAGTACTCTAGGAGAGTTCTTCTGGCGCGTTGCAGCTACGCGTTGGTGGTACGTGGTGCCAGAGAGCGACGGCTGCCGTGGCCGACTCGGCGGCAACGTCTCGTTCCCTTTCGCTGATGATGTCGCGAGAGTGGTCTCTGGGTACTTGTGTTTCTTTACGGATGACGAAGTCCCTGGTGGCTGCAGGACTCGCTGGATCATCTCCTCGACGCGCTGGTCGCGCCTTCGGGGCGTGAGATTCGTTCGCTGTCGATAGATGAGCCACTCGGAGGACGGCTCGATGCGCGCAGATACAGCTTTTGCCTCGACAATGTTGTGCGAAGCCGAGAAGTGAGACGGCGGTGAACCGGTGGCAGGTCCCGACGATGCCGCAGCATCGCCTTCTTTATCGTCATCCTCATCAGCATTATTGTTGCTGCCTTCATGTGATGATTCATCGCTCTGCTGCTTCTTGAGCAGCTTCAAGTGGACGGCCAGTGGGATTTCCTGTGTGCTGGGGCCAGTGACCGTCGAGTCTTCAAGAGAACTTTGCGTCTCGGGCGTGACTGACTCTGTGACGGAGTGCGGCAGTAATTGCTCATCGATTGCGAGCTTCTTCTCGGCGTTGCGGCTTTTCAAGTGGAAGCCGTCACGTACCGTGAAGCGCTTGTCCGTAGTAGCAGAAGAGCTTTTCGCCCCAGCGCCGTGGTGTCTCAACTGCAGTGGCGGATGCGGTTTGGACGTGCTGCTGCCGGACGCGACCTACAACACGATACAAGCAAAAAAGCAGCAGCATTCAGCGGTCAGTAAAGCCGCACCTGAGGTGCGAATGCCATTTCACTGCACTCGTTGCTGGTGATCGCACCGTCATCCTCCTGCTTGCAATTGCGCTCAAAAGCGAACTTGTGTTGTCAAACCTTGTGAGTGGGCTCTGAATAAACGAAACCCGATTCTGAGCGACACCTCGTCTTGGTTTTCCACGGTTTCCTCGGTCAGTCAAAAGATAGGATCGTTCATCAACCGACCTCTTCTTCACAAAGCGACGGAGCTGCTGACTTGACCTGTCGATCAAACAAGAGAGCGCTTGGCAGCCATGTCGACGTCGTCATCTTCTGTACACTCGGAGGTGTCCACGACGGAGGCCGACGCGCAGTACCAATACGAGAGCTTGGAGGAGGACACCAGTCACTGTCTTGTCGGTCTTGGCGTCGAGGAACATCAACAGGACGCAGCTAATGCAAGTGGGGACGAGTACGACGACGACGCGTTTGATGACGAGCCGGTAGCGCTTGAAGACGACTACAGCACTGACGGATTCGAAAACCAGGATGACAACGATGAAGAGCTACGAATTGGGCAGGGCGTGATGGTGGCAGACGCGATCGATGAGCACCAAGGATCGTGTGAGGACGAGAAGGTCTTCGCGTCCTACGGTGACGAGAGCTTCGAAGCTGATGCTGATGGTGACAAGGCGACGAGCGTGAGTCAAGTTCGTGAGCTTCAGACCGGAGATCAAGAGGTTTCGCCAACGACAAATGAGGACCTCGCTGTCGCCACTCAGGCGACAAAGGATCTTTCGAAGTGGACGCTCAGCCACAGGTGGTACTCGGACAAGATCAAGATGCTGTCCACTGGAGACGCGCATCGTGAGTCTGGTACACAGTCGTCGATGACAGTAGCTCCGTTGATTCCGAAATATATTTGGTGTGCGCTTCAGCAACAGCTTCTACACAACACCAAGCAGCCTGCTGCGTCGGTGCTACGTCGAGACCATCGAGGACGATCGCTGAGCCGCGGATCTGGATCCAACCTCCCGAGTGAATTCATCGGCAAGATGCTCAGCAATGCGAAGACGCATCGGCTGCTGCACACTTCGTTTGACCGCATGATAACGGAAGCTAGCAAAGCTACACAGACGGTATCACCTCACAAGCGCCAATTAGACACCTTCTGCGCTGTGAAGCGAGCTGATCTGGAGGGCAAACTGGCGACGATCCGCTTTGAAGACCAGTGGGCGCTCTCATGTACCAAACACGCGTTCGAGACGAATGAAATGAGCATCGGGACCTTGGAACTCGTGCAGGAAATGATGGCAGCGCAGCGCTCGATTCTTCGTAGTCCAGGCTCGAGCAAATCTGCAGGCGACACGCTGTTCAGCTGCATGCAGATCCAGGCTCCGAATCTGGATCTGACTGTGGAAAGCACGAAGAGATGCCTGGCAGAGTCTCGATGGCTGCGCGCGCAAGCTGCCAAAGTGCTTCGCTCGCGTGCTGAACCAGCGAGATAGAGATCGAGTTTGGTTGTTTCACAAGCTCTATCGAATTGAATCAGTTGCAAGGAAATCAATATAAAGTACCTATTTCTTCTGGGTGGATCTCTAAACGCGGTTGTCGAGCTGCTTGCCGTAGCCGTCGTTGTACTCGTCCGGATAGATCTTCAGCCATGCCTTGTGGAGACGCTCGTAGTGCTCTGGTCGCGTCATCTGCCATCCATGCGGGTCTTCCGCCCAGAGCACGAAAATCGTTGTCACCGCACTCGCAACGACGTTCATAAAGAGACTGTTGACGCCGTAGCCGATGAGGAACGCGAAGATGCCGACTATCACGTCCGGGTGCTCGAACATCGCCAGGCGCTGCTTGTCTGTGTCATGCACCATGTGCACACCGATGTAGGCACTCACAGCGCCGATGATCACGTTGCCCATGAAGAAGACGTTGCCAGTGAGGTCGTCGTTGACAATCGCACTCCAGCCCTTGCTCTTGAACAGTTTGAACACGTGCTTGCTAGCAGTCACGAACGAGTATCCGTAGCAGCCCACATACGTGTACGCGAAGCGGTTGAAGAACTCGATCCAGCTCTCGATGCAGCCGATCAAACAGGAAATGCACGACAGAAGACACGCGACGACGCAGTTGCCGCTCTGGTTGGCGATCGACGCCAGGATCTGCAGCATCTGACGAATCGTCTCCAGAATCGCGACCATGAGCGAGCCAAAGCAGATGCTGCCCAAATTGAGCGTCACAGCTCGCAACCAAGCGCCGAGGGTGATGAATGGCGACGTGGACGCGTTCTTCCAGGCTGCGACGGTGCCGGCGACCGTGACAGAGATGACGTTGCGCAGCACAAACGTGCCCCAGAAGTAGATCAGCATCATACCACAGAGCACTCCGAGCACCGCACCTGCCGCGACCTTGACGTCGCACTGGTCGACTGTGCAGATCTCATCGAGCTTGACGTAGTCCTGGTGAAACATGATGCCGAGACACCCGAGCACCCACGTGAACGCCCAGCCGACCTGCACGAGCACCATGACCGCCGCCACAACGAGCGTCATCGGCAGTCGGAAGATCGCACTGCCCGCGACGCGCAGGTGCGCGGCAGCAAACTTGATGCGCTTGCGCACGCAGAACGCGTACAAGATCATTAGGAGCGCGCAGAGGCCAAACACGACCGCGGGCCAGTAGTAGAACTGGCTTCCCGCGTTGTACGCCATCTTGGTGAACACGTACGCCGCGACGATGTTGAGCACGATGATGAGTCCGATCGCCATCCAAATCAACACCTGGCCGGCGCAGATCATGATGCCGATCCAGACGAGCGAGAGTCCCATGGCCGCGAAGCCGCTCACGAGCACGTACTTCATCACGAGCTTCACGCCCGAGTTCTCTGCGAGGCCCTGGATCTGTGTCGCGTCGATGAACTCGCCGCCGTAGCTCGCCGCGAAGAAGACCGTGAGCACGACGACCGCGAGGAACGCGAGCAGGAAGATCACGTCGTTGCACTCGCGCAGCGGCTGCAACGTGCCGTCGCCCGTCTCGTACGCCTGCTGCTGGTTGCGGCGTGGGCTGCGTGGATTGTCGCGCTTGGTGGTGTCGCCCAGCATCGGCGGCACCGTGTCGTTGTACGAGTCCGTGTGCGCGTAGTTCATCTTCAACTCGCTCGCTCGCTCTTGGTCACTTGCGCGCTGGAAGGGAAATTGCGGAATGGCACTATGAACCCGGCAAACAACAACTGAAATGGGTGCACGTTTGACACAAAACTACTGTCTCAATCCTGTGAAAACACATACTTACATCTAAACACACGTGAACATAAAATATACGCGGATATTCCTTTATAAATAATTTGACTCATTCAAGTCATTGGGCATAGTCAAATTGATCCCTGCCGATTGTCTCAGGATATCTATTTGTAAAGGTTCAATAAACCTGAGCAGTTTTGAGCGTCATCGCGAATGGATTTTCGGATTACTCGGAAAATCAAAATGATTTTTCGGAGAAAAGGTCCAACTCAGGAGATCAAAATGCAAGCCATGCATCCTCGCCTCTGCACGCCAGGCACGATGCACGTAAAGATCAGTGCAGCAGTGCCAGCTGATACGTTTATGACCCTAAATTACAGTCACTAGTAGCAACTACTACGTAGTACTGCTCATAGCGCCGCAGCCTCGACCTTGTGCTTCTCCAGGAGTGCGATCACATCGACATAGTTGCGTTGCTTGGCGAGCGCGATGCCTCTTTCGGCGTCGCAGATCTGCGGCCGGTGCTGCAGCAGAAACGCCACAATACGCGCGT
>JAASFY010001230.1:0-11007 GCA_023334035.1 Globisporangium okanoganense
CCTTAAATTTGTATGGGGAATGTCTCAGAAAACGGAGTTCGAGCCAAATGACAGCGCACTAAACTGATCGGAGCGCACTAAAGTGAAAGTTTACGTTAAACGCCTAATTACAACAGCATTTGTATGGTCCCGAACGAAAAATGACCGCCAACAAGGGACAACTTGACCAAAATGATGGGAAAACGCACGAGGTGGCGGTCATGCTGGCCGCACTTGCAAGCAAAAGAGAATGGCTGGAGCGAGAAACAAACCACCAGGTTGCCAATGGCCATGACATCACAGAGCGCAGCTACATGTATGGGTACGACAGGTCCGAATGCCACACACCAAACAACCAGTTAGCTATTCAACGCAGTCCTGAAGGCATTCCAAGCCAAGAAAATGCTGGAAAGTCGAGCTCAAAAGGGCATATCGAACCAAACCGCAGTCAAAGAAGCGTAACAAAGCTTTGTATAACGTCTTTATAACGTCTGGAGTGAGTTGTGTGACTGAGAAGCGATGAAATTCGCCCCAGTAAGCATAAATGCGAGTGACTGACAATGTGATTAGCCCCCAAAAGCCGACCCTTTTTATCTTGATATGTGTATACTTGCTTAAGTGACCGGATATTTCGTATCTGATAGAGAACCCCATTTCAGTGACTCCTCCCAAATACAAGCCTCACAAAGCAAACTGGTACACTGTACCACCTGCATTTCGAAAGAAAAAAAGAAGAAGCTCAAAATTCACCAGCTCAAAATTCACCACTGAATCTCCCCCTTTTGCTTTGGTTCAAACTCGAAAAGCGCGAAAAAGCGAAAAAAAGCAACCAAACAACATGCGCGTGAGTGACGTCGGGCTCTCCGGTGACGACCGCAAGCGCTCGCTGCGCTTCACGCTGGCCACGGACATCGTACTGCTGCAGGAGGTGGGCGCGCATAAGCCCTGGGCCTCGCCACACGGAACGATCCGTGACACGTGGGAGCAGATCGCGGCCGCCGTCACTGCGTCGATCAACAACGCGCGCGACGAGAGCGAGGCGGCGCGCGTGGACCACGGCGCGTGCAAGCGCCGCTACGACGTGCTCATGGAGGCCTTCGCCAAGGACGAGCTCAAGTCCATGCGCGCCAAGGGCTCCCCGGACCTCTATGTGCGGCGCGAGGAGCTGCTCACGGAGCTCAGTATGCAGGTGAGCTCTTCTTCTTTTTGTATTACTGTGGTATGTTGTGTGTTGGTTAAGCTGATGCATTCTGTGTACTGCTGTATGGTATAGCTCTCGCAGCACCACGACCAGAAGCTCAAGGTGAAGAAGCAGGCGAACGGCGCCGAGGGTGGCGTCGTCGTGCCAACGACTCTGTCGTCGACGCCGTTGACTCCAGCGCCAATTGCCGTGCCTGCATCCGTGTCGGGACACAAGCACGCTCGCGCTGAACTGGCCGCTGCTCTCCCAGAGCCCAAGCGCCAGACAGCGACTGTGGTGGCTCGCGCTCTGGACGCTGACGCGCGCGACACTTTGGCGAACCGCCTAAAGGCCCGTGAGCTGGACTTGGCCGAGAAGCGACTGGAGCTCGACCGATCCCGCTTCGAAAGCGAGCGCGAGGAACGCTCGGCCTTCGTCTCGGCGATGCAGACGAACGCGACGCTGGTGATGCGTCTGCTCGAGCGCCTCGAGCGGCCGGACGCCGCGAACGGCGGCAGTAGCATGGGCATCTCCAGCCGAGACTTGTGATTCGGAGATGGGCTGAGAGAGAGAGAGAGGTATTGAGTTGCATGGGATTTGTAATTAGCTGTAGGCTCCAGAGTTTATGGCATGGACGAGAAGGGGTTTTACCACAGGGACTCGGGGCATTTTTCATTTTTGAACATATTCACGATTTATACTGTACATAACGTTAACGGTAGTTTGAATTTCCATGCAACCAGCTCACATATTTGTTTTCTTTAGAAAGTACCGTATTTAAAGAGGTATTTCTGGTGATCTTTTGTCTTTTGGCATTTAATTTCTCAAGAACGCGGAAGAAGCACCAGCACCAGCAAGCCTCGCTATCGCTCTCTGTGCGCCACACAAGATCATCCACAACAACATTAACACCAGCACCACGATGGCGTCTTTATCTACTGCTGACGGCACTGCTGGCAAGAAGCTCTTCGTGTTCGGCCTGGGCTTCTCTGCGGCGCGCGCCGCGCTCGCGTTCCGCAAGAAGGGCTTTCACGTCGCGGGCACGTCGCGCACGCTCGAGTCAGCGGCGCAGCTCGCAGCGCAGCACCCAGACGTCTTCCATACTACTGACGAGGACGATGGCGATCACAAGCGCAACGTCTTTGTCTTTGACGGCGCGCAGTGGGACCCATCGAACGATCTGGGCGTCGAGCAGGCGCTCGCGGGCGTGACGCACATGATCATTTCCGTGCCCACTGGCCGTTCAGAGGGACAGGAAGACCCGGTGCTTTACGCGTTACGCAAACAGCTCCTCGCGGCCGTCAGCGGCTCATTACAGTGGCTCGGGTACCTCTCGACCATCGGTGTGTATGGTGAGACCCACGGCATCGCGGTCGACGAGAGCGCGCCGGTCCAGTCGTCCGTCAAGCGCAGTCAGATGCGCATCGTGGCCGAGAACCAGTGGCTCGAGACGGGTTTGCTCGTGCACATCTTCCGCATTGCGGGCATCTACGGCCCCGGCCGTGGGACAATCACAAAGGTGCGTAGTGGCTCGGCCACGCGCATCCACATCCCGGGCCGCATGTTCAACCGCATCCACGTGGACGACATCGTCAACATCCTGCTCGCATCCGCATTCAAACCCAACTCTGGCGCGATCTACAACGTCTGCGATGACGAGCCGGCACCCGCGGATGCGGTTACGGCCTACGCGTGCGAGCTGCTGAACGTGCCCATGGTGCCGAGCCAGACGTGGGAAGAGGCCGAGGCCACGATGAGCGCCATGGCCAAGACGTTCTACGCCGAGAGCAAGATCACCAAGAACGACCGCATTAAGCACGAGCTGGGCGTGAAGCTCATCTACCCGTCGTACCGTGAAGGGCTCTTGGCGCAGCTGCTCGAAGAGGAAGCCAGCAGCGCAGAGGAAGCCCAGCGATTGCTTGAGAACGTTTACAACACTGTGGAGTTGGAGACTGGTAATGGTAGTGCGAAGAAAAAACTGGTGGTGCTCGCGAACATTGGCTCGCTGCGTCCCGAGCCGTACCTGGATGTGCGCCAGTTGAGCTTCCGTCTGAGCCGCGCACTGCGGCTGCCCGTGGTCCCGTGCAGTTTCCGCTTCTCGAACCGCATCGACGCTTCCAAGCTCCACGGTATCGCTGCGAAATCCTTCGAGATGGTGCTCAACGAGCACTTGAGTCAGCACAGCGAGCAGGCAACCGAAGTCGTGCTGCTCCCACTCTTCTTTGGCAACAGCAGCACGCTCACCGAGTTCCTGCCGGACGTGCTGACCAAGTGCTGGCGCAAGTTTACTGAAGACGGGGCTATTACAACCCGCCCGCCACTGTCGCTTCGCCTCGGTGGCTGTCTTGTGGACATGGCGACTCCAGCGGACGACCGTGTCGCTCAGATCCTCATGGAGAATGTCAAGGCTTTGACAGCAGACGTGCCTCGTACTGAAGACATCTCTGTACTCGTGTTAGACCACGGCACGCCGAACAAGGAGGTCCACGATACCCGTGAGCTCGTCGGCAATCAGCTCCGCAAGCTGCTCGAAGGTCAGGTGAAGCTTGTTGGCACTGGATGCATGGAGCGCCGCGAGGGACCCGAGTTCGACTTTAACGACCCACTGCTGGAGGTGGCGCTGGACCACTACAAAATCACGTCGGGCGTGCTTGTGGTCGCTATCTTGTTCCTCTCACGGGGCCGCCACGCTGGCGCGAACGGCGACATTGAAGAGATCCTCGAGGGTGTCAAGACAAAGTATCCAAGTGTCGAAATCCGCCTCACCCAGCCATTGGGAACGCACGAACTGCTCTCTGAAGTGCTCCAGGACCGGTACTACCAGGCGCTGTCGAGACCCACACCCGACTTTGAGCTGACGTCAGTGGCGAACAGTACATCCCAGTAGACTTTTAGATTAGATTCCAATAGTAGTGTTAGCCTGGTTATGCTGCAGGCGTTGCGCAATCCGGTTCACCTCGCAGCGCATCGGCTCGGGCAGCTCGCCTTCGTGCTTGCACGCGATGTCGACCGCGCGCACGAGCAGCACGTTGTCCGACTCGGCGCGCACGAGCTGGTTCCTGAGCGTCGCGTAGTCTGCGCGCAATAGACTGTACATGTTACTACCTTCGTCTCTTTTGGTGCTGCTTGTGAGCTCATGTGTGGGCTGCTGGGAACTGGAGAGCAGGGCCTGGAGGCCCTTGGACCGCTGAATCCGCCGGAATTTCGCAAATTCGTCTGCGATCAACTCGGCCTCGCGGGTTTTCACTGCGACCTCGTGGTCTTTATGGGCCACGAGCGTCTTGAGCTTGCTCATTTTCTTCTTCCAGAGCACCAGTTGGCCTGAGACCTCGAGCCCCTGGCGCTTGTGCGTCTCAAGTCGCTCACGTACGCTGTCGAGTGCGTCCTGCAGCTGGGCCTTTTCGATCACGAGGTCGTCACGATCCTTGCAGACGCTGAGGAGTTTTTCCTGGAGCTGGAGAGCGCGCCGCTCAAGCGCGACGTAGTATTTTCGCCAATTTTTGTTTTGCTGATCGAGAATGGTACCATAGTTCAGTAAACTGTCCATTATTATATCGGATCGGTTTAGCGTAGCAGCAGTTATAATAATGACGTGGCGCACCTTGAAGAGCCTGATGAATTTGTCGGGGACCCGCGCGCGGACTCGATCAGGACTGCTGCGAACGATCTCAAACAACATTTGCTCCACTGGAAAATGAACCATAGCAAAGGTTGTCAGTCGTAATTAGCTATAAATTGTGTGGAAATGTGTGAGAGCGCACCGTAGAAGCAGCAGAGTTTGCCAAAGAGCTGCGCCTGGCTGGTCGCGAACGCAGCCTCCGAGTCTGTCAGCAGCGACGTTGGGAGCGCGATCTGCAGGATGCCATACACCGATCCTAATCACATATCCATGTAGATAGAGCCCAATCAGTACCATTGTCCATCATACAGCTATGGTGATACACCATACTGCTGAAGATAGGAGCAGAAGCTATACCGTCATGTGAGAGCAGAGCCGACGATAAGAGCGCGATCTTGGACTTAAGCCCAGTCGACAAGCCAATGGACGAGGTCAAGTGGCGATGGTGGGGTTCGTGGCGCAAATCCGAGAGCACAAACTGGTCCACGATCGCGTGGAAGCGCTGATCAGTACTCACGTCGTCCACGAACACGGTCGAGCAGCTGGAGAGTGAATAGCCCGCGAGGCCCAATGATGCTGGCACTTGGACCACTTTCCCGTCATCCTCGCGCTGCGTCCAGAGCTCATTGCTGCTCGGGTCGTGGAGAAACAGGATCGCTGACAGAGTCACAGGCCAAGTCAGTTAGTTAGTGGGCTAGCAGTATAACATCAATAGACCAAGACGTACCAGCGCTGCCGTGTAAAATCTGCGGGAACGTGCCCGCCACTTTCCCAAAGAGATCGTGCGTGCTGCTCACCTGCGCCAGCTGTCGGAAGAGCGTCTGGAGCCCTGGGAGCGAGCTGTTGACCACCGATCGCTCATCAATGGTGAGCTCACTGGCTTTGCTTCTCTCCTGATCAGCGAGTTGGATCTCCTTATTGAGCTTCTCGAGGTTTGCTGTCAGGTCGTGATTCACAATGCTGAGCTCCTGGAGAGTGCTCGTGTGCTGTTTACGCTGTTGTTTGGATGCGACTCCTCGACACTGTGAGAAGAAGCGGTGGAGGTCCTGTAGCCGTATTGAGTAGGCTCGCCAGCTCCATTTCGCTAGTAGAAGCTGCTTGCGACTGGTGTTCATAGCCCTGGCGTCTCGGTTAACCGTGTCCTTCAAAAGTCTCAGCTCACGGGTAGTCTGCACTATAGCACCGTGCTTGAGTAACAGTTGGAATGCGCCACACACTGTGAGCGTCGACTGTTCTCGTTGCAAAGCTGCAGTGACACACAACCGCACGAGCAGCACTTTGATACGCAGCTGCCGCTTGCAAAAGCTCTTCCAGTTGTCCACCACGGTCTGAAGACTCGACTTTGTCGTTCGCTGCTGGACGCTCTTTAGTCGTGATGCTCGCTGCGCCTTGCTCTTCCATATTTTGAACGACAATGTGCGCTGTTTGCGGCGCATCATGCGCTCTAGTCTCTGAAGAGCATCGTCCATATCACAAAGTGCCGCGTTCTGCGCTTTCCAGCGCGTGAATGCCATTAGAACCTGGCGTGAGACCGTCCTCTGCAATGCGAGTTTCAAGAGCGCTCGAGCACGAGACAGGTCTTCCTGATGTTGATGATGCAGCTGGGCAGCCGTAGTGCTCGCACTCGAGAGCAAGTCTTCAAGGCGAACGATCTGCTCATCACAGGCGATCACAGTGTCCTGTGCTCGGTGCACAAGCGCATCTTTCGCTGTGAGCTCGTAATTCACAAGCTCGAGTCGCTGAGCCTGGACGGCGTTGCTCTCTTGTAATGCATTCACGACGTGCTCATGGATCTGGTTCCGCCACTTTGACAGCGCGGCACGCAGGTGATGCACTACGAAGTGCTTGTGCATTGCCCTCAGTAGTCGTCTCTGAGTCTTCAAGCGACTTGAATGTACTGTCCAGTCTTTGAAGACAAACTGCTTGAGCTGGGTGCACTTGCGATCGAATCGCTGACGGGCATCTGCGTATTTCACGCGCTTGGCAGCTGCAAACGCATGCCACGAGCGAAACACGCGCTCTAGGTTCCAGCAGTGTCTGTCCATGATGAACGCCATGATGCGTCGCTGTTTCTCCACTTGCATCGCCTCGCGCGTCTTCTTTGCTGCGGCCAGTAGCTTCAGTTGGGTAAATCCGTTGTGCAGCTGCAGGCGACGAGCGATCTCATTCAAACGTGGCACAGCGACACTCAAATTGGCTCGCAAATGCACCTGCGAGCACCATTCTCGAAGAGTGTCTCGCATGATCCAAAGCGATCGCCTTCTCGTGACCGCCGTGAGCCTGCGTTTGAGCCACAGCTGGTCTCTCACTCGCTGACTCCACGTGAAGAAACCCTTGGTGAGCAGTGTCTGAGCACGTCGACTTCTTCGTGTCTCTGCAGCCATTCGCCTGGACTTCGTGGCGCTCCATGTACGTTTCCAGGCTGTGAAGCTCGTCAACAGCTTCTGTTTACTGGCAGTGATCGCGAATCGCTCTGCCACTTTCTCATGGCACCGCGTCTGAGTAATGTGTAATTTCCAAGCTTCAAAGTGCTCCTTCAATAGAGTTGCTGACCAATGACGCTGAATCGCGCGTTCAGAATCAGCAACTAAGCTCAACGCTCGTTCCAGCTTTGCTTCATTCTCCAGTGATGCCTGAGCCAGTAATGTCGCCTCTTCTCTGCTGCTGAGCAACTCTGCGTCCTGTTGAGCTCGAATGGTGCGCAAAGCGTCAATCTCGTGCCGCTGGAGACGGGCGTAAACCACTTTCCAGAGCATAAATGCCCTCGTTTGGGCGTTTACAGCACGCTTCTCGCACCATTTCCTCATCCACAGACGCTGTTCAAACTTGAGCGCAGCGTTCAACCTTAACTGCTGGAACGAGGAGCTCACCAAGTGCGTCTTGTGCATGAGGACGAGCTTGGTCTCAGCTCGTTTCCCACATTGTGCTCGCTTCATAGTCCTTGTCCAGGCGTGAAAGACAACCTTCAGCGAGCAGCTTGTCCATTTACTAAAGACCCTCGACTGAATGGACAGCAACAGCTCTTTTCGCTTGGCATTGGTCTCCATGAAGCGCTCGTGGTCACTGATCGCCTTCCACTTAGAATAGAAGTCCTTCACGCGAAGATGCACTGAGAAGAGCCAAATGCGCTCGCTGGTACGGCGAATGAGGAAATGCGCTCTCGCTGCTGTGTGCCACTGGTGCAGCACTGCTCGACACTGACGCTCGATCGCTCGCTGCTGGAAACTTGCGTAAAAGTGACGCACACTACGTGTACTCTGTATGCGCTCGTGCCAGGCGCTAAAGCTCTGGATGGTACGGCACTGGTCCATGAACGATCGCAAAAGCGTCGCGGCCCTGGTTAGCAGCACGCGCTGTTTGCGAAGCTGGTTCCATTGATGGAACACGGTGGCTAACCGCTGTGTCTCGCTGTTGTGGACGAATCTCAGCACCCGCTGGCGGTTGATCTTGGCGGTTGTGACCTGATTTCTCCAGTGGCGGAACCGCTGAAGCGTGAGCTCAAGACGCTCTTTCTGTCTCGCAAGCTTCATTAGCGCATTCGCATACTTCTCTTGTCGCTGGGCTTCGAGTTGCGCTTCTCGCTGTGCAATTGCAAGCTGCAGTTCGAGGTTTCGCGTCGACTCGGCCCTGCTGGCCACTAGATTGTGATGCGTACAGTGCAGCTGCGCGATCTCATTCTTCAGCAGTGCGATGTCGTGACAGTGCTGCTCATGCACGCGAGCGAGGAGCTCCTGCTGGGTCTTGAGGGTGAGCTTATTGTGCCACTTGAGCCACGCGGACTGGAGCGCAGCGACGCGCGAACGACGCAGCCACCGTGTGATGAGTTCACGCTGCCGCTGCTGCTCGAACCTGAAGCACTGCCAGTCGATAAACACCCGAGCGAGCAGTCCATTGCGCCAGCGACTGAGTGTTCGCAGTGCCAGTCGCTTGCAAACTCGGACCTTGTGCACCTTGAGACGCCAGTGCTGGAAACACCTGCGAATAAGCATAGTGTCCATCTTGGCCTGCTCCAGACGGAGTTCCCAGTCGCGTTGCAGGTCCTGCTGTTGACTGGTGGCCTCAGCGGCTGCTATTGTACAGCTGAGCTGTTTCCAGGTCGCGAATGAGCCTGAGAGCTTGAGTCGCTCTATGCTGGTGCAGAGAGCCCCAAGCGCGGTCTTCACCTCGCGTTGCTGGGTCTTGAAGTCACGCCACTGCTCGAAACAGGAGACGAGGTGTTTGTGTGCCAGTCGATGCACCACCTTTCTAGCAACAGCTTCACGTTCTTTTTTGCCACTCTTGTACGCTTTCCACGCGTTGAGTGCCTGCAGCACGCCCACGTGACGCATGCGCGAGAGGAACTGAGTCACCACATGTTTGTACCGGCACTGCTTGCGAATGGTGACGTGCCATCGAACTACGCTCCTGCGCAGTTTGGAGGCTTGAAGCGAGTCGTGAACCCACTTGGTGCGCTTTCTAACAGCATTTATGTTTGCAACGCGCGCTTTCCATTCACTCAAGGTGCTTTGGAGCAGCTGTCGATTGTTCTGTCTGGTGAAGAACGAGCCAACGCGCTTGAGCAACTTGGTCTCAGTCGAGTGCTTCTCATACACTTTGGTTTCCAGTTTTAGGCGCTCAAGGTCGTGCTGGGCAGCGAGCTGTTCGTTGTTCCACTCAGCGGTAGCTAACTGGGTCTTAGTGGCCTGGAGCTCTGTCATTAGCACTACAAGCTGGTCACTCAGCGTCGTGTGTTGCTGCTGAAGAGAGAAGACGCGCTGGTTCGCAAACACCTCTGTGGTCCATTTTCTCCACGCGAGTCGCTCTTTGCGCATTTTAAACACGCGACTGAGCCGCTTGAGACCTGAGCGATGCGAACTGCGGTGTCGACTGGCTCGTTTCCACGTTGTGAAGCATTTTTTAGCGGTTGAGAGTGCGCTTTGGCGTCGGAACGTTGTAATCTGCACCCGTGTGTCTCTCGTGTGCTGCGTTACGTGCTTCCACGCTACAAAAGTGCGTCTTGAGGCGTTCTGAAGGCACTTTATGAGGATTCTCGTGGCCTTTCGGTCGCGCTGAAGCTTCGCTTTCGCCTTGATATGGGTCTGAAGAACCTCTCGTTCGCTTTGTTCAGTCGCTTGTCTCCTCTTAAGTGCGACGTTTGCTGTCCACTGCTGCCACGCAAATGTCAGCTGGCCAGCGTACCACTTGTGCACCACGCCCACGACGGTCTTCTTTGCGCCCTCCGTGCGTTTGTGTTCGAATTGCTGCACTTGCGCCTGCAGCAGCTGTAAACTCTGGCTCTGTTCCTGCTGCAGACGGTTGTAGAGCTGATGTAGCTTGGTGTAGCGCAGTCCGAGCTCCTCTTTCTCGTGCACGACCTTCTCGAGCGTCTCCTGCAGAGTCTGCACTGCCAACGCCACACGTTTCGCGCCGTTCGGGTCGAGCGCATAGCGCACCTGGTACTTCTCAGCGAGGTCGTTGTACTGCGTCTTGGACTCCTGCTGCTGAGATTCCGCCTGCTTCCTGTACTGCGAGTGAAGGAGCTCCAACTGCTCCTTCTCGGCTCGCAGCAGCTGGATCTCGCGCCGGAGCTGCGCGTATCTTATCGAGTCCTCGTCGTCTTCTTCTTCGCTGTCGCTGTGATCGCCATCGTGCTCTGGTCGCTCGCCGCCTTTCCGTGGAGATGCTGATGACGACAGCTGCTGCTTTCTGGTAGAGTGGTGTGCATCCAGCAGCTCATTCTGTTGCAGTTGGAGCTCGTGTACGTGGCCCTTGAGCGCGTCGTTTTCCTGTTGCAGCTGCACGTACGAGTCGTAGAGCGACGTGACGCAGAGCGCCGACTTCCAGTTCGCGCTTAGGTCTTCCCCATCTCCGCCATTACGAGGAGCGTGCGTGGGTGGAGATGTTGCAGCAGCAGCATACGTTCTCGTTGCTCGTGGGGACGCATTCACTGTCGCCCGCATGCTCTTTTGTTTACAATGCTCTTGGGCTTCTATTGCTATTCGGATCCAAAGAAGGAATGGGGGTCCTGAAAAGACGCGGTGGATGTTGTATGAATGTTGCGGCAGTGAGTGAAGGTATTCTCATTGCAGAACGTCGTACATTGGAAGATGCTACCATGGTGTGTGGGGGAGAAAATCAGAAACAAGTCGGTGCTCAGCATGGTGGCAAAAGCAACACGGAAGAGACTCATGAAGATAGCACTGGAGGGCCTGCCAGTGAAGATCGAGAAGATGGAGAGAGACAGTGAGAA
>JAASFY010001231.1:0-10987 GCA_023334035.1 Globisporangium okanoganense
GGAAATGGCTGCGACAAACAACAACCTTGTCGTTCAGTTCATGTATAAAATGTCAGAGGGGGAACATCACGTTCCACAGGTTCTCAGTAAATTTATTATCGTGGGAACATGACTGTCGGACACAACTAATGTTTTACGGTAAGCGGTAGCTTGAAGAGCTCTCAATTCAATCAGGGCCGCCTAGCCCATTGCGTAACGAGCTAACAGCCCTGCGTCTCTTCGTGTCCCTCTTCTTACTTCTTACTTTCACTCATATGCACCAGGCGCAGGCTTGACGCCGATCTGGGTCAAGATCGTGATCCGCGGGTTTTTGGCGGCGAGCTTGCGCGCCGGCGCCGGCGCTTGCGTTCGTACATGTAGTTGTCGTAGCCCACCTGGCCGAGCAGCATGACCATCTCGTCCTCGCCCGAAATCTTGATGATGCGCCAGAGGATGCGGCAGAACCATGCGAGGATCGTCCAAAGCTGGCTCGTGAACACCGACATGGCGTGGATCTCGATCGAGCGCCCCAGGATCTCGCCTTGGAACAAGATTCTGTCTGTCGCGCTCAGCTGGTCAAGCCAGAAGAGGTCCAGAGCGAAGAGAATCTGGATCGTGATCATGCCGATTGCGATAGGACCAGCGAACTGGATGCGGAACCCAAGCCACGCGCGCATCTGAGGCGTTAGCGCGTCGAGCGAGAGCAGCCAGTAGATCCACACGAACGACGTGCTCAGTGTGCGGAACTTGTGGTCCCATTCGAGGAACCGCGCCGCGCAGAACATGCCAATGCTGATCTTGGCCGTGAGGAACACAAAGTCAAATGACTTGAAGAGCTGACCAACGAGCCGCACTTGGTGAAGAGCAATGAACGTGCCACAGAAGATCGCTGAACCGCTGACGGCCAGCGCCTGGAGCAACTCGTTATTGTATGGGATGCTGAACCAGGACGTGAGCCACGCGGCCCCGTGGGCGACGTACCCAACGATGCCACAGAGGTACAGCATCGTCAGCAAAAGCGTACGCCGCCACTGTCTTTGCCTAAGTACAGCTTCGCTGGGCTCTTCGCTGTCTTGTCCCAGCCCCCAGCTTGGTATCCGACCGCAAGTGAGACGCGCGAGGATTGTGTCGTCTGCTGCAAACGCTTGAGGCAACTTGGAGTACTGCAGCTGTACTGCGAGCGAGATTGAGCCCGAGCCGCTACCGTAAGCCTGCGACGCTGGCACTGACACAATGCTCTCCACTTGCGTCATGAACGAGCCCCGGTGCTTCTCGCGGAGGCGCACGTGGCAGCGGTAGCTCACGCACTTGGTGTTCACGTTGAATAAATTGCTCGTCGATGAGTTGTTGCGGTGGTCCGTGGACGTATTGCGCTCCTTGAGCGCGGCGCGCTTGCGGTACCAGAGTCGCGTGAAGAGCATGACGATGTTGGCCATGTTGTTGAGCAGCATGTCGCGCGTCGTGATCGCATTTCGCTGGCGCGAGTACCGGAACATCACGACTTTCTCCGACTCGTCCACGAAGCGGAAGAGCACGGCTGAGAGCAGCACGATGTGGCAGACAATGTTGGAGAACGCTAAGACCACGAGCGCTCTGAGGTCTCCAAGCTGGGCGTCGGCGATGATCCCACCGAACTGGATCAGGTACGCGCCGTTGAGCAGCGCGAGCACGCGCAGGTCGCCCAGCAGAAGCACGAAGCTCGCGGCGAACATGAAGTTCGCGACTGTGAAGAACCAGAAGTCGTACGTGCGTATCAGCAAGCGCAGCATCTCGTAGCGGATCGCCATGGTCGTGAAGAATGTACCGGGTAGCTGCAAGATGATTGCGAGCACAGAAAGCCACTGGCCAACGCTTGCCGGCATGGTCACGATTGCAAAGGTGAGCAGGTTTCCGATGAAGAACATGGCGGAGAACCCGAGACGCCTCTTGTAGCTGATGCGGTTCAAGTCGTGCATCTGCTTGGCACTAAAGAGCAGGCTCTTGACGGTCTTGGTTGGGTCCAGGCTCGGCAGATCGTGTAGTGGGACGAGCTCGTAGACCACTGGGTGGCGGTGATCAGGTGACAATGATGTAGAGGTGGCTGTGCTTGATGGGCTGTGAACTGATGGGCCCCCGTACGAGCCGCGGGAGGTGGGACACGCGAACGACGCGTCGCTGACCTTGGACATGTCAGCTCTATCGCCACCAAGGCAAGGTCTCTGTGGTTAGTTGTAGGCTCTCTCATGCGCTCCAAACGAGCTTGGACTAATGAACTGATGAAGTGAAAACTGCGAGTGCGAACGGAGATTAGAAGCACTGCAAGGTCGTAAATTTAGAATTCGTGTGCATTTCTAAAAGCGTGCTCAGGTGTTCATTTTGGTGTGTGTGTGTGGGGGGGGCGGGCAAAGGTTTTCAGCGCTTGCGAGGCTGTAGAATGCCAACCGCCCAGGTTTGCCACTGGATTGATCGTATCTCTTGTGTGGAGTTTTTTGTGGTTCTCATAACTTCCGCCTGCTCTCGTCCAAAGAGTCTCCGGGAGTTGATTCACGTTCCAAATGGGCTCATGCTGCTGTGAGGGCGAGTGCATTTCCAAATGTGTGCGATCGAGTGAGAACGAAGCACTTCGCCAGCCGTTTTCTCTCTCTCACACCTTCAAAATAGCCAGCATCCCCTGGCAACGTCAGTCTTCAGTCAACCACCCTCAGCGTCGATGCGCCAAGAAAGCCCTCCTCAGCCATCGAGTGACGAGTGCCTATGGCTGGTATCGCTACTGCTGGCTGGGCTCCATCGCTACTCCGTCCAGCCACCACCAATCCAATATCGTAGGTCGTGTATGAGCTCGTCGCAGCCAAGGAGCTGCTGGCACTCGACCTGACCCAGACGTTCAAGAGCAAACTGCTCTCTTCTCAGTCACTCCACACATTCAACCGCGTCATGCACCGCTATCGTCACTACGTCACGGCCATGTTCAACCTTGGCGAGTGTCTCGTCTGCGTCGTGTTCGTAAACCCGGGCCGGGCGAGTCGCTGGTTCTTCTCAACAGTCAACACGCTCGCAATGGTCTCCGTGGGGATCGCCGTGAGCGACATCTGCGTGATGCTCCTGCCGCTGCCGTGGGTTTTAAATCAGAGCATGATCCTCATCGGCGCGCAGGTCCGAGATTTACGCCGCGTGGTCGGTGCAGCGCTCGTCACGACGCTCTTCTCTGTGCTGCTTCTTGTCGCCACGACGCTGCAGCTCACGGATGCAACGCATGAAGCCGTGCTCTTTCAACACAGTAGCAAGCGCCACAGAGTGACCACGCGCGACCTCCTGCTTAATTGCGTAGCGACCACGATCGCGTTCTTTGCGCGCATGGGCTATCGCAAGTGGACGAGCGTGCGCAGTCAAGACCGAGTGGAGATCAAGGCGACCAAGTGCGCCGGGTACGACTACAAAGTGAGGCTGCGTCTGGTGGTCAGTGTAGTAGGTCGTGAGAACGATAACTCCAAGACAGGGAAGCTGGCGCTTCCTGGCAAGCCCTGTTAAAGTATTCGCTCTGAGGTTGAAACCAAACTGAAGCTCTGCCTAACTCGGGCATCCGCGCCGTCGTCCTGGCAGTGCCTCAAAGTTTATCCTAGGTATAAACGCCAGCGAAGTTTCTACGATGTGAAGCTCGGTGATTGGCCAAGGTTTGTGATGTGATCCTCGACCCAATACAATCAGGATGCCTGGGGAAGAATCGTGTCCACCAGTTTCCATGAGAACTGGCAGCACGTCCAACCTCAGCAGTGCACCTGCAGCTGAAGTCTTGAGCGACCAGAGGCTGACGTAGTTGAAGCATTCGCACGCGGACAAACGCTTCCGTGCCAGCGATACCCTGGCGCCTCGACTGGCGAGGTCCCTTCTTGGAATGTACCGAGATGATAATGGTGTGTTCCCTGTCAGACCAGCAAGTGAAGAAGGGCCCCAGTGCTATGCTCCACCGAAACTTCTTTTCGTGCTGTGGGGGTGGCTGGCCTCGTGCTGCCAGCTTTCCTCTTCCCCTTCTCAAGTAGGTCCAGCAATGAAGCCTCGGCGCCTCAGGTGCTGCCGATTGCGGGGATCGTCGCGACCTGCGGCTTCTGTAGCGCGTTTTTCGCCTCCTCGCAGCGCCAGTTGCTCGTGTTTATCTGCGCGTCGGTTAAGTTCGTCTTCCTCTCGCTGCAAGTCACCGCCGCACACGTGTGCGTGACGGATTTCTTCCCCTGGGACGTTCAGCGAGTGGCACTCGCGACCTCATCGTGGCATTGGATTCACAGGGTGCTCACGCTGGACGCACTCACGCCCATGGTGCGCCAGGCGCTCGGCTTCCGGATTTCATACGCCATCCCAGTCGTCGTGGGGTTTGTTACGCTGCAAGTGGGGATTGTCCTAGAGCTCGTGTGGTGACGGAGGCTCGACATTGTGGACCACCAGCTGTTCAGTAGCGGTCACGAGGTCGAGATGTACGTGGCTCCATTCATTTTGAGTCGCGTGGTGACCGTGTTTGTCTGAAGTTGTCGCATCTTGTGGCGCATGCTGAGGCTGCACGACGCGAGCTGGTGCTGATAAGTGGCCAGGTCGAGTTGAAATACGACCCAGGCTCAAACTTTACGTCGGCAGCACGAGCCCAGAGAGCGAGACGGCGCAGAGTGAGCTGGATCGCGTTTGCTATGGCGGAGAAGATCGTCCCATTTGCTGGCAAGAAAGGTCGGCGTCCACCAAAGGAGGACAAGTGTGGGGACGTAACTGTCAATATTCTGCTCGGAATTACCACCACGGTAGCTCAAATGGTACCGTAAATAGTGTGGTACACATCACCTGAGCCTTGTCAAAAACAGGTGCGCCACAGGAAAAATCAGTCGGACTGTTTACCACATTTCGGTATTTCTCACAATTACTGAGCATCAAATTGAACGAGATCTCTTGTTTATAGAGGTTCGATCACAGTAGCACAATGTATGAAGCCTTTCATATTATACGAGTAATTTGTACAGGGTACTCTATGTCACTCGGTCCTTAGTCACACAATATAGTGTATGTCGTGACGAAGCTTTTTGAATCAAATTGAACCTCATTCCCAAAAGAGCTCCCCCTCAAAGAAGAAGACAAGCAAGCAAGAAGAGGCCATGGCGACGACATCCAACCCCACGGAGAAGATCCCCCCGCCGCAGCTCAAGGTGCCCCTCTCTCTCTATGTATGTTGCCCTCTATCAGTAGCTCATTGTATGTCTATATGGCTCTTTGCTAGGCGATCTTGGGACCAAACCCAACGACGACGCGCGGCGCGCCGACCGTGCTGAGCGTGCACCCGACGGAGCCCAAGCTCATCTACTGCAGCGGGAAGCTCGTGATCGTGCGTAACCTGGACGACCCCACCGACACCTTCGTCTACCGCGGCCACAACGAGCAGACGACGGTCGCCAAGTTCTCCCCCAGCGGCTACTGGGTCGCGTCTGGCGACGTCTCGGGCAAAGTGCGCGTCTGGTGCGTTTTGTATCAATAGCTAGTTCCCTGTTTATTACTGTATAATACACTCTCTATGGCTCGTTTGGATGTGTGCTAACTATGCCGCTACTGTGTGTGTTTATGACGCAGGTCGTACGACAACCCGGAGCACACGCTCAAGATCGAGGTGCCCGTGTTTGCCGGCGAGATCAAGGACATTGCGTGGGACCCGGAGAGCAAGCGCATCGTTGCCGTGGGCGATGGCCGCGCGATGATGGCGCGCGTGTTCATGTGGGACACGGGCAACAGCCTGGGCGAGATCGTGGGCCACCAGAAGCGCATCCTGAGCGTCGACTACAAGCCCACGCGCCCGTTCCGCATCATGACGGCGAGCGAGGACTTTAACGTGTGCGTGTTTGAAGGCCCGCCGTTCAAGTTCAAGCAGAACAACAACAACTTGCACTCGAACTTTGTCAACTGCGTGCGGTACTCGCCAGACGGCGAGAAGGCCGTGAGCGTCGGCTCGGACAAGCTCATGTGCCTCTACGACGGCAAGACGGGCGACCTCATCGACAAGTTCCCGCCGGCCCACCAGGCGTCGATCTACTCGGTGGCCTGGAGCCCAGACAGCAAGCAGCTGCTCACGTCGTCGGCCGACAAGACCGTGCTGCTCTGGGACGTCGAGACCAAGGCTGTGCTCACCAAGTTCACGTTTGCGGACAAGCCGCAGATCAAGGATATGCAGGTGGCCGTGGTGTGGCACAAGGACCACATCGTCTCGCTTAGTCTCTCTGGTGACCTCAACTACCTGGACTTGGCCAACCCGTCCAAGCCCAAGCGCATCGTGCAGGCCCACCAGGTGAGCATCCTGTCGCTCACGACCGATCCGACGCGCGACCTCATCCTCACGGGCAGCTACGACGGTGTCGTGTGCTCGTGGAAGAACAAGCTCGCGTCCGTGCTGGGCGGCAACGCGCACAGCGGCAAGATCGCCGGCATTGCTGCGAACGCGGGCCAGATTGCCAGCGTCGCCTGGGACGATCACATCCGCTTTGCCGACGGCGTGGACTACAACGTGAGCACGGCATTAAACGCGCAGCCCACGGGCGTGGCGCTCGGGCCCGAAAGCTCCCCGGCGCTCGCGGTCGTGAGCTCGAACAAGGGCGTGAAGCTGCTGCTGGACCAGCGCGTGGTCTTTGAAACGCCCGAGTTCGCTTGGACGCCCAGCTGCGTGGCGATCTCGCCCTCGGGCGACCTCGTGGCCGTGGGCTCCCAGGAAGACAAAAAGATCCACCTCTTTGACGTCGTGAACAACACTCTCAAGGAGACGGGCGAGATCGTGGGCCACCTGGGCGCGCTCACGTGCGTCGAGTTCTCGCCGGACGGCACGCTGCTCGCCGCGGGGGACTCGTACCGTGAAGTGCGCGTCTGGGACGTGGCGTCGCGGACCGCCAAGGTGCAGGGTCAGTGGGTTTTCCACTCGACGCGCGTAACGAGCGTCGCGTGGTCGCCCAGCGGCAAGTTCGTCGTGAGCGGCTCGCTCGACGAGCGCATCTACATCTGGAACGTCGAGAGCCCCATGTCCAAGCAGAGCTTCGATTTTGCGCACAAGGACGGCGTCATGGGCGTGCGCTTCGTCGCCGAGGACCAGCTCGTGTCCGTCGGCAACGACGCGTGCGTCAACCTCTGGCAGCTGCCATAAGAACTCCATTGCGTTAACCTTGAGGAAAGTTGGCATGTCCAGGTAATGTTAAGTACGCACCAGGGTTGAAAAGTTCCACTCCGATTCCAATGTGTTGGTGTTTACTTGGTCACTTTTTGTGGAATCACATTCTCGTCCACGAGGCGCTGGATCACCTGGCGCTCGACGTACCCAAAGAGTTCAGGCACATGGTCTGGCAGCTGGCAGGAGACAAAGCACTGGCGACCCGTGCGGTGCGCGAGCCGCTGCGCGATCTGCTGTTCCTCCATCTCGGGCGCGCCCACGATCGACGTGATGAGCGGCATGGGGCTATAGCGCGTGCTGATCGCCGTCGAGAGCGTGCTGCAACAGGAAAGTTCCAGTCAGTAAGTACGCACTGCATTGCACCCAATAAGACTGGCGTGCGCACCTTAGACGGGGCTTGTCGGCGCCTGAGCCCATCCAGACGAACACGGCGTTGGCCATGAGCCAGATCTGCACCACGAAGGGCTGGTCCACGAGCGTGCCGGTGAGGTCAAGCACGCGCAATCCTTCGTCAGCTACCACTGTTAAGAGCCAAGTACCAGAGAGAGAGGGCAGATCGACGTGTTAGTATGTATAGTATACGCGTGTGTGAAGGCTGGGCATAACAACAACACGAGCACGCATTCACTCAGTTGAGTGATCTTTCTTTCTTCCTACAGTACCCGCGCTCTCCAGTTGTAGCGCCTCGATCTCCTGCGCCACGGCGACTGTTGCTGCGTAGATAGAAAGAGAGGGGGGTGTCAGTGGTGACGCATAAGCATAAGGTGCATGCAGTGTTTAGATACAGAGAGAGAGCGCACGCAGGGGCTCGTGTTACCTTGTTCGTGTGCCATTTCGCTTTGTTTTCCTTGAAATGCAAAATGGGCGAATTCACAAGGAATATTATTAATTTCAGAGGTAGGGTGCGCGTCGATATTTACCTTCATAATACTTGTATGTTGCTAATATAATCGATATCGCTCTTCTCTTTCCTATAATTAGCTTGTATATTGTATGCACAATGAGAAAAACCGCTAAATGAAACTATTTGAATTCTAACTGCCAGAACAATGGTTTTTGTCAGTAGTAAAGTCAAGTCAAAGGTTGACTTTTTTACATACCGGTAATAGTCATCCGAATTGAGCAAGTTGAAGTGCCAGTTGGTTGTCTCGCATCTCGCCATGCTCACTCTCGCATTGTGCCCAGAAGAACCAGAGCAGGAGACAACACAAAGAAGAGCGATGAACTGGCTCGGCGACGCACCGAGCAGCAGCGACATCGACCCGAAGCAGCTTAAACGCGACACGCGGCGCGCGATCCATGCGATCCTCCGTGGCATGGACAACAAGCTGCGCTTTGAAACGCGAGTGCTGCAAACTTAACAGCCGGTGCGAGAAGTTAAGGTCTAACGGTGTGTTCTTATTGGTATTTTCATTTCGCTCAAGCGTGGAGGAGCTGCTGGTCGTGAAGGAAAATGTCGCGCTCGCGAGGAAGCGATCGCTCATGGGCTTCCTCACGGCGGGGGCCGCGACGGGAGCTGGTGTGTCTCTTCTTTCGTGTCGTTCGAGTGGCTGAGTGCCAACGATACTAAGCTGTTCGTATTGCTATGAACTCTATGGGAAAACTGATAAACGTGTAGCCTGGCGGTACGCGTATGGGAAGCGCAGTGCGCTCGCTGCGGCAGCATGTAAGTTTCGTCAGTTTGCCACTTAACAGAGGTCTTGTGGGTAATTATATGTTTTGGTTAATTTGTGAATGGATATATTTTTACTTTGTACAGCTGGAGCGCTGGCGGGCATGACGTACGGGATGTTCACTGTGCGCGAGAAGTTCTTCCTCGACCTCCTAAGTCTGCCGGACCAAGTCTCGCCGTTCGCCCGCGAAGCGCACAAGATGCAAGTCGTTCGTACAATGCTGATTTAAGGTGTAGTCGTTAATTTATCGGCTTAATATTGTGGGTGTGGGTGTTTTTTTACATTTGATTTCGCCTCAGAGTCGATACGACGATGCCCACCAGCGTGATCCATCGCGAAATTCGAGCTAGACGCCGCGAGAAATTCCCATCCTTCGTGGAACCGTAAGTTGTGCATCTTCATAAATTAATATCCATGACGGGCTCAGTCTCTATTTTAACTCCGCTTAATTGTTTCTGCCACGTGCAGGGACATCGTTTGGACGGAGCCACCGCTGTTCAGCGCTGGAGTCGATCCGAAAGACCAGCCGGACACTGGGGACGATCCGTGTGGGCTCCCGTCACGACCACCTCACGCGAGAAGCGCGCAGGCCAAGAAGCCAAGGTCAAAGGGACCAGGACACCCTGCTGGAGAGGAAGATTGGGACCCGTGGGCTGAGGACGGCAGCGGGTTGGACGAGTGGAGCAAGGACGAACCGCCCAAGCCCACGACCTGGGACGAGATTCGTCGCCGCTCGGGGACCTCGTAAGAGGGAAGCTCTCCTCTCTCTACGGTATCCACAGCCTAGAGTTACTAAGACATCCACAGTGGCGTAAGAGTTCCGGATGGTTTCCTGTAAAAGTGAGCTGGCGTGTTTACAATCAAAAAGATCCAGAAGCTCGACAGAGTTGGCGTGTTTACAAACAGCAATTTACTTAGTCTTGGTGTGACGACGACAGAAACGCGATGTGTGCCCGCCTCTCTGTTCCCATTTATCACTGATGTGCGAACTCTCCATCCGCAGAGCTATTACATATCCCCATTGTTGCTATCCTACCAGGCAGCAGCTTCCATTGCGTTGGTCCCCACCGAAGGTGCTGGATGTGGTTATACCAGTGTACACATCGAGAAAACTACACCTTTTCACTATCCGTTAGAGAATACCTCTGGTCTAAGTGAGAAATGCTAAATTCCGTCAGACGACCTGTAAAAAACAATATATGTTTTTGTACTTAGTTTGTAAGGTATTACATAATCGTACTTTGACGAATATGGCATTGGCAGGAACTCTTCGCGCCAAAACATAAAGCTGAAAGAGGCGTATGCGCAGTTCGACGAGCCGCAACTCACGCGCAGCCACACAATCGAGGCCACGCTCAGCCAGCCACCGAATCCTCGGGCAGCCACCCGCTAGGTCGGCCACTCCGCCATGCCAACAGCAGTCTCATTACGCAACATGTCGACCAGCCTCGAGGACAAGCAGCGGATCCTCGACGCCGCCGCGCGCGGGCAGCAGTGACAACTCGTCGCCGTCACGCTCGACGTGCCGTACAAGACAGTGTGGCGGTGGGTCGACAACGCCACACGAACGGACAACTGGGTCGCAGCGCTTTCCCGTCGCGGCGGGTTCCGGTACGAGCGCGTGACCGAGCCGATGAAGGAATTGCTCGTACAGCGGCCGGAGAACAACTGCCACCTCACACTTCGTGAAATGGCCGACGTTCTCCAGTACGAGTTCGATGTGCAGGTGTGCAAGCAGACTGTCAAGAGAGCGATCAACAGCGTCGCTACACGATCAAGATGATTCACCATCAGAGTGAGCTCATGAACACCGAAGTCAACAAGCAACAGCGATACGAGTACGTGGTGCAGCTGCTCACGCTTCAATCGCAAGGTATGTGTCGAGCTTGTTATCACATGCGCTGTTTCTTGTACTCTACTGAGTTGTTTTGTTTTTATATTTTTAACGAGCAGGAAAGAAGGTGTTCTACGTCGACGAGACGAACTACAACCTCTGGTGCGCGAGAAAGGTGGGGAGGAGCAAGCGCGGCGACCGTGCGGCCAAGCCTGTGGCTGCGAGTAAGGGCGGCAACATGCACATCATCGCGTGTATCTCCAGCACCGGGCTCCAGTTCTGGGAGCGCCGCTTCGGCTCGTTCAAGATCCCTGAGTGCAAGGCGTTCTTGCGCCGTCTCCTCGACAA
>JAASFY010001232.1:0-10979 GCA_023334035.1 Globisporangium okanoganense
CCGAATGCGTGTTGTCGCCGTCTTTGCCATCGCGTGTGGTTCTGGTTGCTGGTTGTGCTGTGTTCTGAGCTCTGGCAGGCCACGTGCGCGCAGCGCGCCAAATTTGAAAGGCTTTGGAGTAATGATTCAGTACAGTAAGTGCTTACATAATTTCGATTTTGGGGGAATATCGATTTTAAAAGGGTATAAGCTCACTGGGTGACGATATTCTGAAGGAGAACTGTACAGTAGCCGAGCTGTTAACGGAGCTTTTCAGCAAAAATCTGCCAGAGATCAGGCACCACGAGCAATCTTGAAGCCATCCTGACGCGCGTATTTTGCGGTGTCATGGACGGCAAAGGTGCTAGATCCGTGACGCAATGGAACTGTATGATTGCTCGCTCATGAGGTTGTCGTGAGCGGAGAGCGCAAGCGCATGAGTTAGAGAGACACATTGGTATGGGGAACGAAGAGAGTTGGGCTTTCCCGTTGAACTTTGAGGCTCGCGAAGCTATTGTACAAACTGAAAAAAACTATTCTGTAATGTAGCATTTGTCCGGATACTATCCGGATATGTTAACATTCATAAAATTTGGGAGAGAAAATGATATCATTTATAAAATTTGAGAGAGGTATAAAAAGAAACCGGAATTCACACCCTTGGATTACTTTGGAAATAAATTCCAGAGAACAAACTGAATTCCAGAGAGCAAACTGAATACAGGGTATAGCACTTTGAAAGGTATGGTTCCAAAAAGTAAAAATTTACAAAAATATTTTTGATTTTTATCGTAGCCTCATTTTAGCAAGATATCCTATATATGTTTATACCCCGTCCAAAACGATACCGCTCCTTAAACCACATATTACTGAAAACTGCATAAAACGTGCACTCGTCTATTCTCAGGTTGCATATATCTTGCCATTTGTATATGAAACTTGGGGAGAAAAGACGGATATATCAGGTTCTGATATATCCATTTTTTCTCCCCAACTTGAAACATACAAATGGCAAGATACTTCAATGGAAGAAAAGATGACCCCACACAATCGCAATAGCGAACACAAAGCCTCAAAAGATCACCCGTTTTTTCAATATGTGTTTCTATTTCGGTTTTTGCAAAGGCCTGCACACTTATTCCGGTAGATTACATACATTTGATGTTGTGCGAATGTGTTACGAAGGTCGTTTGAATGTCGTTTGATTTCAAAAAAAAAGAGTGGGAAACAACTGCGCAACTTTTTACCCACAAAAATAAGCAACAAAACAACGGTAAGCAAAATAGACAGCAGCAAAATGAGCGAGCAGCAACAGCACCACCTCGTGGCCGGTGGCACCAGCCTCAGCGGCATGAGCCACACGCACCAGGAGCACCATGACGACGAAGTGGAGATAGGGAACGACTACGACGCGTTCCCGCTCGCTGAGGAATGCTCGGCCGTGCTGTCGATGAAGTGCGGCGAGCCGCTCATGGCCGTGCGCAAGAAGCTGCACGACGACATCCTCATCACGTTCGTCCCGGAGGAGGGCTTCGGCGTGTTCCAGTGCAAGGTGGAGCGACACTACAGCAAGATCGACCCGGCGTACGTGCAGGAGAAGCGCGGGATCTACCTCAAGCCCTCGAGCAACGCGACGCAGACCAAGTATGTGCTGCTCACCAAGGAGAACTTTGAGCCGCTGCTGCGCATGCGCTGGAAGATCGCGCGCAGCATGAAGGTCGAGCTTAAGTACGAGATCTTCTGCTACTTCGTGGACACGACCAACAAGAAGGAGAAGAAGCGGCTGTCGATGAAGATGTTTGGTGACGGCCAGCAGCACCACCACGGGGAGCTCAACGGCGCCATCGTTGCTGGAGGAGGAGGTCCGTCCTTCTTGAGCTTGCCGCCCAGTGGGGGCAACAACAGTGGTGCTCAAGGGTTCCCAGTCATGTCGGCCCAGGCGATCTCCCAGGCCATACAGAACTACGCCGACATGAACGCGTCGGTCGTTGACGCCAGCCTGCCAGTCGCCAGCAAGCGACCGAGCGGCAGAAATGGCGGTAAGGACGACAGCGAGCAGCGACCGCGGAAGATCGCGCGCATTAGCAGCCGAAGCAGCGTTGGTGCCATCGCTGCTGCTGAGGTCGTGGACCTGCACGAAGAGCCGTTCTTCCAGCCGATCCCGTTCCGAATCAACGGCTTCGTCGTGCCGCTCGAGGTCGACATCACGGCGCTGCGACGCGCTCTGGGGCTGAGCGCGGCGGCGCAGCCATCGACGAGCAGCAGTGCAGCGGTGGACACGTCTGCAGCAGAGGTAATGGGCGCACAGCAGCAACAGTGCAACCGGTAAGATACGACGTTATCACGCAGTAGTATGCGTCATGGTGCTCTCAGTAAAAAACAATTTCGACAAGAAGCAATGAATGGAAAATGGAGAAAACCGACGAATGAACCAACCACCATACGTGTCGTCTTTTGTTTTTGCTTCGCAGCACATAAAACAACCCCAACGCAGTCCAGCCAACCAGTTTCCCTCTCACGACCGCCCAGCCGCAGCGAGCCGTTCGCGGATGTAGCTCGAGCTCAGCGTGCTGCTCTCCGTGCGGCGGCAGACGTAGATGTACACCTTGGGCAGCGCGCGCTCGACGCGGATCGTGTTGATCTTGGCGGCCCCGAGGACCGTCTCCGTGGACACGACGATGGCCGCGGGCTCCGGGATCGTGATCGACGGCCCAAACGGGTCCTCGATGGTCACGACCTCGAGCGTTAAGTGCGGTTTGAGGAAGCGCACGTAGGCGCGCACGGCCTGCTTGCGCTTCGCGAGCGAGTCGATGAGCTCGGCGTGCGACTTGTTCGTGAGCATCGCGTCGGCCGTGACGCCAATCACCATCTTGTGCGCGCAGATGCTGACCGCGAGCGATAGCAGCTTCTTGTGGCCGTTGTGCAGGTGGTCGAACGTGCCGCCCAGGATCACCGTGTCGTGCGGCGTCAGGTCCGTGTGCTCGTTCTCAAAGTACCGGAACTCGGGCGCGAGCCGGCGCGCGACATGCATCGACAGCGGGTGGTACGTCACGGCGAAGAGTCCGTCCTTTTCGAACCGCTGCGCGTTCAGACGCTGCACGTCCACGAGCGCGTCTTCGCCAAAGACCGCGTTAAGCTCGGGAAGCAGCACGAGGCTCTCCCAGGACCGCGACTGTTCATTTGAGAACCCGCCAACAATGCTATTGGTATTAATTATAGACATGAACCAATTAGTTCCATGGGGGTATGTACAAGAGCGAGAGTGGCGTTATATGAGGACGCACCGGATGTCGAGCAGCGGCTTGCCCTGCAGACACGCAACGTCCCAGACGAGGCAGTAGAGCTCGCTCGTGTAGTTGACGATCTCGTGCTTGTCGCGGCCCGAGACATAAATAATCAGCGTCTGCGCCACGCTCTCGATCGCCTTCTCCACGAGCACGTCGTTCTTCACCAGGTCCCTGCACAGCGCACATGGCAAAGCCCGTCCGTCAGTCTACCACACCAGTAGATGTGCATATATGCAGCTAGCTTATCAGTGCTAACGTACCGGAAGTTCTGCGGCACGTGCACGCTCAGCAGCCCGACCGCGACCTGCGTGGCTTTGGACGCACCGCCGCTTGAAGTCGCAGCGGCCGAGGCACGCTCGGCGCGGCGCTTGTGCAGCGAGGAGACGCCCACGACTGCCACAATGCCCGCTGCGATCGCCAGCATGCTGCTCGCGCCCAGCGGAATGACCGGCGCGCTCGAGAGCTTCATGAGCTTCTTGACCATGCGCTCGCGCGTTCTCCGGATTCACTCGGCCAGGAGCTCCACACACAAAACAGGATGAAAGTGTTGTCCTCGCGATGAGACAGCAAAAACAATTGAAAGTTGTTTATTTACCTTCTTATTGTATGTTTGTACATGCAAATACACATAAACCAGCAAAACAATAAGAAACAAATTGACCAAATATAACCTTCGTACATATTTGCGTATCGTGTCTTAAACCACCAGCAATTATTGAAGGTAGAACAGTGCTCTTGTTAGGTTCGGTTTCTCCCAGAAAGCGAATCTAACAGCCTCAATTGTGTCGTTACGTTCGCATTCCAGATACCATAAATGTCGAGCTTCCAAAAGTAAAATCCAACCGAAGCGACCAAATGGATGCGGCGGAGCGCGTGCTCGGGCCGCGCTGGACGGCCAAGGAGCTGCAGCTGTTCTACGTCCTCCTGCGGGCGCTGGGTATCACCACCACCTCCGCTAGCATCAGCAGCATGGCCAGCGTCCAGTGGAAAAAGATTGAGTGGAAGCTGCCGAGGCGCACGCCCGCGATGATCTGCGCGCTCTTCGGCATGAACCGCGACTATTTGTCCAAGTCCGAGGCGTCCGTCGAGGGCTTCTGTACGGTCATGGCGGACTACTACAAGGCTGTGGATGCTGCTGCCAGCAGAAGTGACGGTACTACTGGTGCTGCGCTGGATATAAAGATGGAAGTGGTCGAAGACGAGTCGAGCGAGCCCAGACAACCACAACGACAGCAGGACGACCGTGACCGCGAGATGGACGCCGCCACGCGGATACGCAAGCGAGAGAACTCACTGACGCCCACCAGTGCTGCGGCTGATATCGCGAACGCATTGGCAGTGCTGCCGTCGTCGTCAGCATCGTCATCAGTATCGACAGTGAAGATGGACAAGAAGAAGCGCAAGCTGGAGCGTATCTTGAAGTGGGAAGCCGCTGGAGACCAGTTGGAACTGCAGGCGCAACTGCAGCTGCAGATCAAGTCGGACGATGATGAAGCAGCCGCTGTTGTTCGCACAATGCGCTCGCACGCCAGTGGCTCAACGGCTTGTGAGGTACTGATTGCCCCCCATGTAATCCGCCACTTGCACGGAATGTATGCATTCTCATCTCTTTGTATCGCTACATGGCTTTTAAAAAATATATTTTATGACAGCCCTCATCGAGTCGATCGCGCCCATGGCTGCAAGACCCGTCGCTCGCTCAACTGCTCCCAGGCAAGAGCTTCGAGCTGCCGTGGTACCACTGGTTCTACTCGTTCGTGGACAGCGATTTCTTCAGTCACAACGAATTTGTCGACTGTCTCCACCGCATGGGGCTTGGGAATGTACGTATTCGTGGCTCTCTGTGTATCCAAACTGGGTGGTGCTGACATTACCTGGCGTTTTCTCTATCAGATCACTGCTGCTGCACGTCCTGTGTGGTCAACTGTGCGAGCGTCCATGGGGCGCCCGCGGCGCCTGAGCCCGCGGTTCTTCGCACAGGAGAAGGCGAAACTCGAGAGCTTCCGCACGGTCAAACGGAGAATTGACCTGCAGCACAAGGTACGTAATAATATAAGTAACACTGTGATCGCGACTCTGTTCACAAGTGACTGATTTCGTGATTGATTTCCTCACGTTAGGCGCCTGAAGGGTGGCCATTCCGATGTGCGGCTCCTTTGGCAGAGGGCGCCACTGTTCTAGGTACGTCATGCTTCAGATCATTATGAGGAGGGCTATGGTTAAAGTATTCTGATATTCTTCTCATGCCCAGTCTGTCAGGAGAATCCCCGACGGCTTTCCAGTGGGACCGTGAAAGCCTACGTCCAGGGTGACGAAGTCTGCAAAGTGAAGCTCTCGCAGGAGCATGGGAGCACTGTGCTTTTCTGTAGCCTCGACATGGTAATGGTGCTCAGCAGCAGCTCGCCTGTGAAGAAAGAAGACCGAGCGGAGAATCAGCAGCAGTCATCGCTTCCTAGCGTCTTCCAGTTCAATTGCAGAGCTGGAGGTCGCGTTGAGCTGCCGAGGCTTGATACATCCTGGACGAACGGTGACTCAACGTCCGCTGTGTATTTGCTTCACCACGAAGAGAAAATTGGCGCTGTCCTGGCAGTGAAGGATCTGCTGTACCGGAAGGAGCAGCTCGTCGCAGCACTCGCAGCGCTGAACAGCAAGGTGGTGCTTGAACGAGGAGCCACTGGACTCAGTGTGCCTGTCGATAACATGTCAGGCGTAAATGTGGCTATTGATACGAGCTCGTGGCCTGGGGCTGGCGACAGATCGATCCTCCAGCGTCAGTACGCGTGGATCGTCGTGAACCTCGAGACCACAAACCGCTCGCTCCAGGAAGCGCTCGTCCAGCTCCAAGAGTGTTCCGGGAATGCTCAGGTACATTTTTCTCACAGCTGACAAAAATGCTCTCGACAATGCTGTCTATGGCTGACAATGTTTGTTTGTTTTGTCCATACAGGCTCCTTCCAGTCTCGGAGCTCAGAACTCGTCATTAACATCCACTTCGTCAATGACAACTCCTTCTGAGCCTCAGCCCATGGACGTGGACGCAAGTGAGAGCACGGAGCCGCTGAGCTTGGAGCACATGAAGTGGGCCGTGAGCTTCTTGGCGCAGAGCCAGAAGTGCTCCAGGGACCTCGTGACATCGTCAATCTCGCAAATGGCGCCAACAATCGGAGCCCGTGATCTGCTGGCGTCGCCCCTGGAGACCGTTCTTCCTGAGACCAGACAGCTCATTTCGACGTGTCTGTGCCTCATGAGCGTCGTCCGCAGAGGGATGACTTCTTCTTCTTCGGGATCGCCTGGTGTCCCTCCGTTGGTCACGCAGAAGCTCATGGAGAGGTTGTTGGAGCTGCTCGAGCCGCGCCACGAGGCCAACTTGGACCTTTACGCAGAGCTGCGCTCGGCCGCGGAGGGCGTGCAGACCACACTGCGCTCGCCTCATTAATGATGAATTTACAGGTAAAGCGCTGACGAGAAATACAGTAACGTTAATACTATAACGTTAAACGAAGCGTGTCTAATGGTATATAGTACACGTCGTGTGGTAATGGATCGCAGAATGAGCAGCTCCAATGGAGACGCCGATCTTTGCGTTCTTGAAGAAAGCCGGTTAAACCGTAAACAAGCGCGCCTGGGCTGTGAGCAGATCAGCAGGACAGCTCGCTCGTTCATTTGCCATCAAATGCGACCACACGACAAGATCCCCTGCGGCCGTTCTCTCTCTTCACGCAGAGGCTGAACTAGTTGTTGCTTGATTCCTCTATGGCTTATGGCTTGCAAAGAAGCCATCAGCCAACAACACGCGTATCAAGCGTGCTCTATAAACTACTGCACACAGAGCCACGCGCATGTTCGTGCCAATGCAAACCTTCACAATAAAGTCAACCAAGCACTTCTTGTCACAAATCGTGTTGTTATTCATTCACATGACGCTCTTCTTACGCTCGTACATAAGTCGCAGTCCTATGTCTTTTCAAATTCAAATCCACAAACAGTATGGGTGGTTCCTAGAGCTTCTCCTTGACCATCATGGCCATGGACGGCCCGACCTCGTTCACCGAGAGTATCGGCGAGCGCAGGCTCGAGTCGCGCGGGATGAAGTTGAGCAGTGCGCTCCAGCCCGTGCGGCCGGCCGAGTTGCCGTAGCCGTAGACAAAGTACGAGATCATGCCGGCGCCGATCCAGGCGCAGCTGAGCCCCATGCCCAGGTGCGAGATTTGCGCGGCCAGGTACCAGTTGGCCAGGATCGAGATCATCGGGATGAACGGCACGAGCGGCGCCGAGAAGTTCACTGGGTCGTTGGGCTCCTGCGTGCACTTGACCGCGAGCGCGATGGTCGCTGCGACGGTCGCAACGAGGAAGGTGATTGCGAACACGAGGCACCAGTCGTTGTCGTTGTTCACGTAGCCCTGCTGGTAGAAGAACGAGGCGCAGAGCGCACCGCTGACGATGCCGGCGATGAGCATCGGCGCGAGCGTCGGCGACTCCTTGCGGTAGCGCACCATGAGCAGCGCGACGTTGGACATGTTGAACGAGAGCAAAATGCCAAAGCTCACAATGTCCCAGAGCGTGATGAACGGAATGAAGAACGCGATGACCGTGAAGAAGATGCCCGTGATAAGCGTGTTCACGAACAGGTTGCCCTTGTCATCCACCTTGGCGAAGATCTGCGGCATGAGGCCGTCGCAGGCAAGCGCGTAGTTGAGACGCGGCTGCGCGAGGAAGCTGATGAGCACGACGACTGGCATCGTGATGGTCTCACCGGCGCGCACGATCTCGGCGGCCCAGTGCTGGCCCTGGGCCTCAAAACCTGCCGGGAAGCTCACGGCCTCGGCGTACGGCACCATGCCCGAGAGCACGAGCGACGCGAAGACCGAGAGGAACATCGTGCCGAGCACGACGCTCAGCACGGCGCGCGGCATGGTCTTCTTTGGGTTCTTGGCCTCGGCGGCGAGACAGCAAACCTCGTCAAAGCCAATGTAGCCGAAGAATGCCTGGGACGCGCCCGTGATGATGCCCTGGGCGCCGAACGACTTGACGCCCTCCTCGTTGATCTCGACGTCCGGCACGAACGGCGAGAGGTTTTTCGTGTCCATGACGGCAAAGCCCGTGACGATGATGAAGAGCACGACCGCGACCTTGAGCGTCGTGATCGTGTTCACAAAGGCCTTGCCGAAGCGCACGCCGCAGAGCAGCACGACCACGGAGAGCGCCATGATGATGGCCGCGAGCAGGTTGGTGTACTGCTTGTTCATCCAGTGGATGGACGACACGGCTTCCAAGTCCACGTTGTTCTCCTCCTTGTACCAGCTCTCGACCTTGTCGGCCCAGCTGCGCGAGACGCCGGCGCCCGAGACGCCGTACTCAAGCGTGAGAAGCCACGCGGCGATGACCGCCGGGAGCTCGCCAATCGCGTGGTACGAGTACGCGTACGTCGAGCCCGAAGACGGCACGCGCGTCGAGAGCTCCATGTACGCGAGCGCATTCATGCAGCAGACAACACCGGCGATGGCCCACGAGAGCACGGCGCCGGGGCCAGCGGTCTCGGAGATGATGGCGCCCGTGGTCGCGAACACGCCCGACCCGACCGTGCCGCCGATGCCGATGCACACGAGGTCAAAGAGCGACAGCGACCGCGGTAGGTCGTTTGAGTTCTCCTCGGCGTGGATCACCTTCAGCGGCTTGGTGCGCCAAATGTTCTCGAAGAAGCTAGGCTTGGACTCCATGGCGGAATGACTGGGAGACTGCTGACCGGGTCGCTTGCTTGCTTGCTGGCGGATTCGCGAATGAACTGACAAAGTCTTGTCTTCCTTTCATTTCCCACTCATCCTCGTTGGCGCTGTGGCCTGTCTGTCACCCAGTAGAATTGGGTGCAGAGACAGACCGTGAGCTGCTGATTGGCCCGTTTCAGCCCACGTTTCTCGCTCGAGGTCCGGGACAAAGAAAGAAACAATATACAAAACCCAAGTCAAGTGGCCATTGACTGATGGCGAGCTGACTGCCTATACTGAAACCAAGTTTAAACCAGAAATGCGTGCTGAGACCGCTTTTGATACAGGACACGCCTGCTGTGTATACCGGTGGTGCCAGTCAGTGCATTGCATGCGGAACCGTTCAGGAAAACTCGTATGGTGGCTGGTTTGTCAGCTATGCAGATTTAATTGTCACCTTATCGCTCCTTTTGCTGCCATCAAATACCAACATTTTTGTGGCATTCGACGCAAAGTGCCCTCATTTTGGTCTTCCAAACAAAAACGATGTGTTTCAGAGTGGGATGACCAAAAGTGCATGTTGTTATGCCCATCAGCACCTGCGAGAGTTTATACAGTAAGGCCTGGTTATGGTCCCAAGGCAACTTTGATCGGATTCGAGAGAGTATATGATCCTCAGAGGTTTGACACTTTTAAATGGTCCAATTTTCAAATGTAAAATCTCAACTGAGAAGTGCACTCTTTACCACTTCAAAAGCAAGCAAGACAGAGGCATCCAACTGCACATCATGCCAAGCCTCAAACTCAATATACATTCGGAGATCGTCTAGTTCATCTCCACCTAGTTACCCGCCGAAATAGCCACGTTCAGTACTTTCGTAAATGCCCAGAGAGAAGGCATATTCTTTGTTTGGCAACTACAGTTATCTAGGCCGTTGATGCGCACCTCATTCGACGTGTCAGCAGTGTACTGGTAGTGCAATACTCTTAGCACGTCAACATCGTACGGATGCTTCCGTCTGTCTTGATGTACTGTATGTACTGAACGCATTACGCTCTCGTCTGATTTTCCTGCCACGTTTTGAGTTTGAATCAAAAACGTATGTGATCGGTTTCTAAAGGGTATCATGACCTGCGTTATCTTATACTAATCACCCAGTGCGAAAAAATCAAATTTCAAAAACTATTCATTTATGGCAGTGTGACTACAACCAGGTATTACTGTATGTGGGTACGAACCCGCTCTATTTGTGCGTCTTTTCTCCCGGTATAAAGTTTTCCCTTCTACTGAATAGAATTTTCTTTATAGATTTCTATATCTACGAGAATATTATAGATTTTCGTACAGCTTGTATGAACAGCTTGTATGAATTCTATATAGATTGGGTGTGTCTTTTTGTAATATGTTTTCTTTTTTCTATTAGGAAACAGAAATGCTTGTCAGCATTTGTCGTTTTGTGTCCACTTTCTCTTCAGCATCCCCTATTGTGTCTGTTCGCCATTCTCAGGTAGCAGCATACAAAAACAAGTCAAACCTGGCAGCAAAATACCACGGTTTCGTTTCCCGCCGGTGGACGATTGGCATTCTCAGAACCAGCGTCAACGATCGAAGGCGCCATCAAAAGCAAAAAGCGCGGTGAAGCTCTGACGTCTGACGTGTGCAACAGTATCTGTGGAATATAAAACACTGCTATTTTAAAATTCAAATAATTGACAGGACAGAGCCATACCGTATTTCGCATGTAGAGCAATACACCCCAAGTTGCTGGGGTTGGGAACCCTTCAAAATCGATGTGCCGATAAATTTCAAGAATTTAAATATGCGAGTAATTTACGAATTCCGCATTCAGGGGGACAATGGAAATCAGCCACAACGTAAGAATTTACCATTTCCGCACACAGATCAAACGTAAGCTTCATTTTCAGAGTTACAGTCGAAGTCGTCGTCAGAATCAGCAGCACGGCTGCTAACGAGAGACCATTGTCTTAGCAAAGAGATGAGAAAAGCTGA
>JAASFY010001233.1:0-10975 GCA_023334035.1 Globisporangium okanoganense
CATGACCTCCCTGTTGCTAAAACCCAAATCTGCGCAGTGGCTGCTGCTCCTTGCAGTGCTGCCACATTCTGAAATGCCACATGCAGATGCTCTCGCTGCTGTCGTTGGCGTCGAGACACGAGCGCAGCTCTCTCTGCAAATTCAGGCACTCGTTTGTCGCAGTAGCTGCAGGATCTTTGCAGCCCCTTGAAGTTCTTGTGGAGTAGGTCGTCTGAGCGTCTGCAGTGGTAGCAGTAGTAGCAGCGTCTCGTCATCTTCAGCGCCGTGCTGGCCACTCGTGTCTCTTGTCGATGGAATCTCGTTCTTGAGAGCTACTGGTGTTAAACGGAGCTTCATGGCGGTGGTGATGGCGCTTGGAGGTCGAATTGCAGAGTGTCTGGTGGTGAAGACGCTGCGATTGAGTTGAGTTGTTTGCGCGTCTTTTCGGTGTCAATAACCACAGGTGTTTGAGCAAAACAGTCTGATTATGCGCGCCAAGCGACATGATTACGATTCTAACACCTAACTTGGTTTTACTATGAGAGTGTTCGCAGGCACCAAAAACCACGTTTGGCGAACACTCGTATAGTGAAACCAAGTTAGGTGTTAGAATCGTACTTAGTATTGTAAAATCTTTGTGCATGTAATCGCACTCGAGCAACTCAAGCGCTTGCGAGACGCGTGACAGTACAGTCAGCACAGCCACATGCCGCCGCGCTCCACACCATCACCAGCAGCAGCACCAAGAGCAACAACGCGCTATGTGTGGCCATTCGCACTCGCCGCTGCTTCACTCGCAGTAACAACAGTAGCAGCAGCAACGTCATCAGCGCAGGTGAGCTGCTCGTCCCCGTCGGAATGCTGCGACGTGTGCGGCGCCGACTCATACCGCTGCGCGCGTGGGCCATGCAGCTCGAGCTTTGTTACAAAGGGCTTCTTCAGCATCAGCATGCCCACGACATCCGTGGGCTTCTGGGACGTGGTGTTTGCGCTCTACGGCATGGTGCCGTACCTCGTGCCCATCGCGCTCGCGCTCGAGCTTCTGCTCCACAAGCGCACCTGGACGCGCGTCTTCGCGTTCCTCTTCATCCCGATCGTCGCGGTCATCAACGCCGTGGTCATCGTCAAGAGCCTCGGCGATTGCAGTGACTGTGCGCGGCCCTGTGGCTCGTGTGTCGTGGGCAAAGGGATGCCCTCGGGCCACGCCACGAACGCCATCGGCCTCTGTCTCTGGCTCCTTCTCGAAGTACTGCTGGGCATTGGCAAGCGATGGTACGCGCGCAAGCAGGTGGCCGTGGTGCTCGGCAGCGTGCTGCTCTTCGTGCCCGTGCCCTACAGTCGCGTGTACTTGGGTGACCACACGCCGCTGCAGGTGACGATCGGGAGCGTCGACGGCATTGTATTCGGCCTCGTCTACTTTCTGGTCCTGCGCTTCGTGATCGCGAGAAAACTGGATCGCGCAACGCAGTGGCTCGCAAACCGCAGATGCCCAATCACTGTCGTCAACGACTTTTACGAGAAGCCCTCGGCTTTGACCTCTGCACCAACGTCGCCTTTGTCAGAGAACGTGGGGACTCGAGAGCTTGGAGCCCAAGACGACCAGAGGGCGTACGCACAAGCACCAGCGACGCCATTGGTGTGACCAGACACTATCATACGGCAGCTAAATTTCAACTTTATAAGCTCTTCATCTTGTGCTTAATGCGGTTTTCAAAAACATGGAGCCATCTTGTAAATGGCTACATTGCTGGCTTCACAAGGGCGCGTGACACAACCAGAGCTGACTGACTGACTGACTGATCACCACAAGCGACGATCGGGATCCAAGGACATTGGTGTCGCTCACTCACTCCTCCACTCGTTTCTAAGAGGGGCGGGCGCCACTGTCGCTGTGCTCAGCCAGCGAGCAAACGGACAGATCCTGAGCTAGGAATGCGTCAAGAATAGCTGCGATCCCGTCACTTTGCTGGGTCACTGCGACGTGCGTGGCTTCAAAACAGACAGCCGTGGGTCGTCGTGCCCTGACAGAACAGGCACACGAGCAGAGCGCAGTTCCCAAGAACCATTCTGTTTAGCAACAGCCCAGCGGATTGCGGGTCTCGTGCTGGAGGTGCGTATACTTACTTCAGCATGCTGTGGATGCGATCCAGGAGATGGCTGGCAGTGCCTCATGCAGTTGAAAACTGCGCCAACCGCACGAACCACATGGAGACTCTCATATGTATATATACGAGCGAAGCGACGGATGCCTCAGCCGTTAGGATCCCGCCTCGGTCCTCCAAGAGATACCGTAGGACGTCTAGACTGCCGCCATTGCGTGCCATGTACACCGCTCGCTTTACTGCCGTGTTACAGTACTCTAGTAGAAATTTGACCATGAGCAGGTTGCCATTGTACGCCGCGTCATGCAACGCTCGTACTGTGGACCCTTCACTGCGATGTTCGTGGAGGAACTTGATGACATTGAGGTGGCCGTGCTTTGCGGCTTTGTCCATCACTTTTGTGGTGCAACCCTCAGTTCGCTGGCTGCGGAGGGGCTGGACCACTGCAAGGTGTCCATTCTCGGCCGCTCGTCCATTACAGCTGCCGTGCAGCCCTCCGAGCGGTTCTCGTGCAGGAACTTGGTCACTTGAAGATGTCTGGCTCGGGTTCCCAGATTGGAAGTGCCCGGGCAGATCAGAAGGTCGAGGGAGCTGCGGTTCAAATCGCCCCGCTGCACCATTGCTTGCTGTGTGTAGCACTTTTCCATCTCGCTCAAGCTCGTAGGCTGGAAGAAGATGTAATAGAACTCGCGGTGCCACGCGATCTTATCTATGGCCTCCTTTGTGCAGATTTCTTGGCGGTTGAAATGGAGAAGCTGGACGACGTCAACGTGACCGTTTGCTGCCGCATCGTTCATTGCGCTCTTGCCGCAGCGTTTGCCGTTTTCGTGGAGGTACTGAACGACCGCAATGTGGCCATTGGCTGTGCTGCCCAGGTCATCGCGGCACTAGTGCAGCTCTTGATTTGGTTCTCGTGGAGAAACTGAACGGTCTTCAAGCTGCCTCTGCTTGCGGCGCAGTCCATCGCACGCTCTGAGAAGCTATCTCGGTACGCCTCTTGCAGGACGTGGACGAGCTCGAGGTTTCCACTGGCTGCTGATACGTCGGTCTATCGTTTATTGAGTATGCGGTCCCGCTTGAGGAAAAAGGCTAAGACGTCCAGGTTGCCGCGTTGCACGTGCTTGCCGATGGTTGAGTCATCGCCGTCGAGCTCCAGACACACGGGCGGGCTGTGTTCGTAAAGCGACTCGAGCAGCTCAATGCTCGGTGGCGGCTCTTTTCCTTTCTCATCCAAGAGCGCCATCTCCATGAGTTCAGGTTCCCAGAGCCAGCTGGGGTCTTGCTTTGGGAGCTCGATTTGCACCCACTTGAGCATTTCGATGCGGTCAAAGTATGCGGCGCAGCGCATCGCTCGCGAGAGGCTCATGCGCTCCATGCGCGCGTACTGCGGCTGGATATGCAGCGCAACGAGCACCTACTGGTTGTTTGTTGCGATCGCTGCGTGCGGCCAGAGTCCCATGCGCTTGAAGATATCGTGCGACATGGGGCGACGGTGGCTGCACGCCGGCACGATGTCACGCTGGAACTCGAACACGAGCTGCGGGAAGCCGCTCAGGAAGCCCGTGACGTGATGCAGCAGCACAAGCTGGGTGAGCACACGCACGGGTGGCGCATTCTCTGCTGCGGTGGAGCTGGGGGCGGTCGTCATGGAGTGGCTGCTACTGTTGGAGCTCTTTGAAGAATGAAGAAAAATGAAATTCTCCAACTCGAATTTGTACCCATGTGGTGATTCTTTGCGTCACGAAAACAATCATGACACGCCAGATGGTTTATCACGAGTTACGAAACTAAAACACGACACTTTCAGATCAACACCACCAGCTCAAACTCAAATCTGCTTCAGCACGACACCTCGCGAGCACTCTAAGTGCTGTAATTCACATACTGCTGGCTTTTGAGTGCGAGTTCCACGTCCTCATCCGCACGAGAAGGCAAGCGCTCGACACAAAAGTCGTTCTCAATGGCGATCGGGCAGTAGCGGAGCTCTTGGAGCCACTGGGACGCGCGGTCGAGCTTGTCACCCAGCAGTGAACGCACGATCACAAAGTAGAGCACGGCGAACAAGGCCCCAACGATGGCGCCGATCACGATCTGCAGCGGCGTGTGGTCCCCCAGGTACACGCGACTGTAGGGCACGGGCACGAAGAGCAGCGCATTCGCCAGTGTGATGTAGGCTTTCGTGCGCTGCGGCAGATTCCTGCCGACGCCCAGCAGCGTCTCGAGAAAGACCCAGAGACACATGCCGATTGCGTTCGCCGAGTGGCCCGACGGCATGCCTTTGGTGCTCAGGCACGTGCCGCACGGCCGCGGACAGCCCTCGCACTCGCCAAAGATCGAGACGAGCACCGCCGTGTTGATCGCCGCGATGGTCGGGATGAAGAGAAACGCGAACACGCGCGTCCACGTGCGCTTGACGAGCAGCAGCTCGAGCGCGAGCAGCACCGGCACGAGCGACGGCACCATGCCGTAGAACACGAACACGACGTCCCAGACGCTCGCGAAGCGCAGCGGCAGGCTCATGAAGAAGAAGTTCTTGGTCACGACGTTCGAGCTGCACGGGCCACGCGCGCAGCGGTACGAGTCGGCGCCGCACACGTCGCAGCATTCTTCTGCGGTCGAGCAGGACGCTTTGGCGGCCGCTGCTGTCGTCAGGAGTGCGAGCATCGCGATGGCGACGAAGAGCCACGTGGTGCGTGGACGCGAGACGGAGGTGCGCTTCATGGGCTTGTGCCGTGTACGTCGCTCGCTTGCTCTAGGCGCCTTCGCTGTTGCTGGAAAAATGGAGATTGTGGGGGGGGAACTCATCACGTTGGCATCTGTGGTGGCGGATCGCTCTGGACTGAGTTGGCTTGCAGTTGGCTTGCTGCCGACGTCACAGGCATAATCTGAATTTCAGAAAATATAAGCTGTGTGCTATGAATTTCAAAAAAATAAGCAGTTTAACATTTACGAAATTCATAGCACATAGCATATATTTCTGAAATTCTTAGTACAGCCTTTGATACAAATTATTCTGAAATTGGAGCCATTTTTAAAAGCCGTGAAAAAAGGCTCCAATTTGTGGTTCGATCAGTCGCTAGCTGTGAAATTTGATCGGTTTAATGGGTTAGCCGATCTGAGCCTTTCAACTCCAAAATGTTCGTTGTAAGATCCCGGGACGGTCAGAAAGTTTCTTATAGGCTGTATAGCCAATTGATTTATGTACAACAGCTAGGGACGGGATAGGGTTGGCGGGCACCCTTTGGGCTAGACTTGTGAATGCAAACAATACGCGTTGCATCTCGTTATGGTGCGGCTAGCTCCACTATCTCTAAAAGCGATGGTATACCTTTGTAGAGGCTGCTAAAGCTATTGTCATCGCGTCTTCTTTATTTTTGGTCAAGAAAATATGCCTTCCTGGATGTGGAAAATACCTGGATAATGGCAAATAATGTCTATCGTTAGCACACATTCATTCAAGCATCTATTATGCAAATACTGGATCTGTCGACCAACTATTGACCAAAAAACTCCGACAAGCACCTATTCATACGTAAAATTTCTGTGACGAGCATTCGTTCTGTTGAACATTATTCGAAACGATCTGGTGAGCAACTATTAAAACAAAGGTATATGTAATATACATACTGAAACGGATGAGTTTGCTAGGGATAGGGAACTTATGGTGATACATGATAAGACATGCTATTGTCCCGGACAACTGGGATCGGGCAACGAAAATATATTACATTTTTCTGGGCGGGCAACCGTAATTTATTTTTGCCCATCCCAATCTGTCTATTTTTAGCTGTAAGATGGATATTTTTAGGATCAATTTTAGCGCGAGAATGTTTGCGTGTGACTTTCACTTTCGCGATGAACACAAGACACGAGCTGAGCATCGCGGAAAAGTACCTGGTGATCAAGACCCACCAATACTTCCTTCAAGAGAGACGCGAAGGTCGAGCAGGCAGTGACATACGCGCGCGTGTTGCAGCATGCCTAGGGTTTGCTCCAAGCACGATCTCCAACGTGATCACGGAGTGGAACAACGCACACGATAACGTATTTGTTCAGGTAAAATTGTTATCTTGCTTACAATGGTGTGAATCCAAATTACTGACTGCTTGTTGTATGCGCAGAGGTCTCGCGCGCCCGTCCCACACGCATACACCAACCTTGAGTTCCTAGGCTCAATGATCAGAGCGTTTATTTCAGATTCCAACAAAGCTCTTCTCTCGATCACGGCGCAATTGATCTGCACGATGCTGAAAGAACGCAACGATATCGACATACATGTAAGAACAATGCACCGTTTACTTAATAACCTTGGCTTCAGCTACGTTCGCGGCCAGCAGCGCTACTATCTGGCGGAGACACCAGCAAACGTGGCGTTTCGGAAGCAATACCTCGCCAAAAAGCTCGCCAACAGAGACAACAACAACAGCCCAGTGCAACCTGAAGTCTTCCTCGATGAACCCTACTGCAATTTGCACCACGTTTCTCCAAAAACGTGGCTCTGTAGTGACAAAGTGCGATTTTCTCGAAGTGGTCGTGGCCCAAGGTAAAATTTTTGACTTGATTTTATTATGTGTGATTCGAATTTAACAAATATGTATTTTTTGGTCTGTTTGCAGAGTGTGTATCGTTGGCGCCGGTGTGGTTGGCAGAATGGGGAACGTCATTCGCGGTTCATTCGTCCAGGACTCTTTGGTGATGTGGAGCTCTGCAAAGAAGCCTTCTAGCGACGCCGAAGACGATTATCACGGCAACTTTGATGCAAAGCTCTTTGAAAATTGGTTCAAGTAGCTCTGCGTCACGCTTCAGCGAGACTACGGGTGCAACATTCATCTGGACGGAGCAAAGTATCACAAGCGCATCCCGAACCCAGTCCCCACTGCTTCAAACCGAAAAGACCTCATTCAGAAGTGGCTGGCCGACCAAGGTATGTTATTTTTCTCTTGTGCTTCGGTTTGCTCTTTTGTCTCAAAATTATTTTTCTTTTCAGATATCGAGTTCTTGCCAACCTGGACAAAGAACGATCTACTGACGCTGGTCCGCGCCAACAGGACAGCGCCAATCTACGAAGCACAAGTGCTGGCGACCGCCCATGGCCACTTCCTCCTCTTCACGCCACCCTATCACCCCGAGCTACAACCCATTAAGCTGGTCTGGGGAAACATCAAGAACCAGATTGCTCGCTTCCCAGCCCAGCGAATGGATGATTTGCTTTTAAAGCTAGACCATGCATTTATAGCAGTCAAATCGAGTCACTGGTACTCTTTTTTCCGTCATGTGCAGCAGTTCGAGGACAAGTACTTTGTGGAGTCTGCTCTGACTGTTGAAGAGAACGTAGAGATCATCGAGATGGCGTTGACTGTCAATGAAGACGACGCCGAGGTGATGCACTTCAGGTTTTAATCATCAGAATTTAATTTGAATTTGCTCTTTTTTGCTGGACGAAAGGTTATTTTTACGACAACACTAGTGTGTCCATAAATAACGAAATCGCTGTCACAAAAAACATTTGTTTTGTGCAAACCAGATAGAAATCAGTTTCTCGCACGGATGGGCCAATCAAAACACTCAATTGGCAAATCCAGCGCGCTAAGCCCGTTTCCCCAAACTTTTGGTGAAAATTACCGCTCATGTCAGACGCTTGTCGAGCCAAAACGGCTTCGATTCATGACAAATGGACTACAAAACCAGAATCCAAATCGTTTCAGGACCCCTATGGTGAAATTTCAGGAAATAAAAAGAAGTATTCTTATGTTGACGGAAGAAAACGTCGTTGCTCGATCCCGATTGTCCGGGACAATAAATGGAAAAAAGTTCTCGTCTCCCATACACAGTTTGGTTCGCACTTCTCAATCTGCCAGCATGGTAGAAACGCAATCGAAGATAAGCGCTTGCGCGCTAGCAACACCAGAGTATGCGTCAGGCGTTACGAGTGGTGGACAAGGTCTCTCGCCGCATCCGCGGTCAATCCAGACACCAACGCGAGTGGATGTCACCAGCCTCCCTGTCGCGCTTGCGAGCGCAGACGTGGACATGGAGGAAGAAGACGCGCTGGACGACTACAGTAGTGTGCTGGGGTCGCTTGGCGAATCGTTCCCAGAAGTGCAGAGCTCATCTGTGAATGCCAACGCATTGGACATACAACCTATGCGGGAGATCCCTGCGCGGTAACGACGACGACTCAATGCGGCGGCTGGGCTCCGCCTCCAGAAGCGAAAGCGTACCTTGGCGACACACGGAGCCGCCTGCTATGAACGCGCCTGCACGAGCTGGAAGCGAGCAAGCGAAAACTTGCCGAGCTGTCGCGCGTGCTTTCAACCGCGAATGAGCTCCAGGGCAAGCTCTTGAGCGTGCCCGCCACAGCGAACGTAATTTACGCTTCGCTCGAGCAGGCTGCGTTGAGGGACATGTAGATAATAATCAACGCGACGGCCGCGAACAGATACCCAGAGGCAAGTTACAGGCGCACGTTCTCGCATTACTTCACGAATTTAGTGGATATGCTTGCATCTCGTAGATAGCTTCTTGCTCCCCTGGCGCAATTCGAGTGCGCCTCGTGCATGTTTTCTGCGATTAATCTAATCACAAGTCAACGCCATTCACGCGATAGATTGATAGCTGTTTGTTTGTCAGATGGCAGATGCATAGTTGCTTGATAAATGCAATTGAATAGTTGTTCTTCAGATTTCTTCGCATAAATGCGCATCTTGAACGTAGTCATGGAGCGGCTCGCTGTGGCGCTCGGTCGTGTGCTTGAATATGTATGCGCATAAGTTAGATGTACATGCGCGAATCCTGCGAAGGCAGACAATATACTTGCGACCTTGCCATTCCCAGATGCAATTTGGCCTTCCTTGTCTCCATATTTGCCGCCGTTCTCTGTGCCGTTTTTGTCTCCGTCTTCTCTATTGCTGCTGCCTTCATGTTCTCCACGTACCGGGGTACAGTATATGGCAGGTCAAAAGGCGCCGTCGAAAAAGAATTCAACGACTTCTCTGGCGACGGTTGTAGGCAGCGCAGTTTTTCGCACCTTGTCAGCGGCCGCTCATCTCGCCCCAGTCGCTCCCACGGCTTGCTGCAATTACCTCTCTCATCATAGCCCAGTATGCCATGGTCGTGCACTTGGCTCTCTTTTCGTGAACGAGCCACCACATATTCGGGAATGAGATGCAATCTTCAATCGTTCACCAACAGTTAGAAAATCGTACTTAGGACTGCTGTAAATTCGTACTTACAGTTTACACTGTACCCCGTTATAATAACATATATCTGATAGGTGTTTATCGGGTTACACTGTACTCTGTTTTAATAACCCGTATCTGATAGGTGTTCGAACGGGTCTTGTGTTCATTGACAAAAAAACTGCGCGTTAAAAAAGCAAAAAAATGCACAAAGTGCTAACGGTTTGTTCATTTCGAAGAATTGCTCTGCTGCTTTTAAGGATATTTTCTCGTTGGTGCGAATGTAACGAGCCATTTCCGACGATATGTTTCATTTGGAAATGATAAAATACCCATTGATAAAATACCCATATTTATGCACGAATGTGATATTGTTGGTTACGTTCTCCCGCGGTCAGCGTTATATACACTTACCCCCACCAACTTGAACACTTACAACACTTTACTCCCGACATGAACACTTACAACAAAACTTTACTCCCGCCAAATTCCTCGCTTTACGCCACTTTCTCTTCCTAATCGACTCACTGTCTCTTTTCTCTTGTCGACTCAATCTATATCTTCTAGAACCTGTGCGATAGAGAGGAAGCTGGCGTACTAGACTCGGAATCGAGAACGCCAGATTCCTCACTTCCGAAAATAGAAACGAAGAGTGCTGCGGTGTATTACGGTATTGATTTATGTTGTTGAATAAGGGGCTCTTCTTCGACAGAGCAATAATAAATTAATAATTAATAGGTTTTAGGATCGTACGGTATTTGGGAATAAAACCGTTTGCATTAATGGAGGAGCCTTAATTTTTATCTAAGCTTAAAAAGTGATTTTATTTATGTTAAGAGCATGTTAAGGACACCTCCATTTTTATAGTTGGAGAAGACCATTTGAAGGAAGAGCCTGTACCTACCTGTTTATAAACGTATTTTCGCGACAGAGATTCCTTCAAATAGCATCCTCCGAGCGTATGTTTTGAGATGTCCCTTGGCTTCGGTCTTATATAGGACGTGCCTGAATCTGATCAAGAGTCAGGTTGATCAGATTCAGAGGTTATGATCATGACGCACACGACGAATGAGATTTACAACAACAAAACTACAAAGTAGTCTCGTTGCTCCTAGAGGGCTTGCCAACTTCAACGAGCAATAAACCAGCATGTCCAATCGAAACGCGTGCATGCGCCTTCGCCGGTGTCTATGGCTGCGTGACTGTGCGCTTCTGTGGATGTGCGCTTCTCTCTCAAGGAGCAACTTTGTCTACGGCTGTGTGGCTGTCTGTGCCGCGCACGCGATTTTTGCGGTGACTTCACGTCCTTCCATTTCCAAATGAACGTCCTCAAGCACACTCACCAAGCACACCACGTCCCAGCACACGGCCATAAGTCCTCGATCGTCGCTGTCCACCAAGCCCGTCTGCGCTCTCCAAGTCTTCGATCGTTGCGATGGGCAGTAAATCACCTGCCTCCTCTTCCACCCTCCTCAGTAAGCGCAAGTCTCCCCTGTGGGATCAGCTCCAGGTGGTCACGTATGAACTTGGGCGAGTGACCAAACAGCTCACGATGATGAAGGCCGAGCTCGCCGTGGTCAAAGAGCGGAAGAGAGAGCTTGCACTGTTCTTAGCAGTGGACGCGAAGCTTGCTCTACCAGTCTCCGCCGCACTTGGTGACGTTACACTCGATGCGATCACACAGAGCGCGCGTCGCGAACGCGCTGATCGAAGAAA
>JAASFY010001234.1:0-10973 GCA_023334035.1 Globisporangium okanoganense
CAAGTTCGCGCGTGCCACTTCAGAAGTGAACACTGCGAACTTCCACTAAGTTCGGACTTATATTTGTTGCGCATACAGTAGTCTGGCAGAGTGGTTACTGCGGTGTAACTCACTCGTGTACCCCGTTACAATCAGAGAGCGAATCAAGGGCGACGATGACCTGCTGCTGGTCTGCAAGAAAATCGTGTGCTGCTTGGTGCTGCATAATTTGTGTATAGCGCGTGTGGATGGGTTTGCTGGTCCCACTTCAACTGCTGACGAGCTCGCCGCCCATGTTGAAGGAATGGAAGAGTGGGAGAGTGAAGGCAGTGATGACTTGCGTGTCTGCATTCATGAAATAGTGTTGCAGCAAAACGGCTATGCATAGGTAGACAAGTAGGTGCCTGTAGACGAAATAAAATGGAAGGCCAATGAAACAAAGAGCTCGCAATGTGCATAGATAACATGGAACAACATGGCATCAGAGTGAAAGAGAACCGGAAGCAATTTGTAAAGGCACATGGATATACAATTGGACGGGATGAATGCCAAGTGAAATGAAAGCAAGGTTTATATTTCATTTTTAAGTGAAGGCAGATTAAAAATCTACAGTATATCTACGATCGTCGTGACAACTCCAAGTCAAGCTGCTTACACTGGAGCTCTATTTGCTGTGTTAGCAACGCAAACTGTTGATCCATTTTCTTCTCCTTGATTCTTAACTCCTCCTTGTAGAGTGCAAATTGCTCTCGCTTCAGCAGAAGCTCCGCCTTTTGCAACCCGATTACCATTTGGCGCTCATTCTTGCGCTCCTCTCGCAAAGTTTCGATCATGCGAGCAACCGGTGGAGGGGGGGGGCTGCGGAGGACCTCGTTGGCTCTCTTCGTGCCAGTCGCGGTGTTGGCTGTGATGGCTGTGATGGCTGTGGTTGTGATGGCAGCAGCAGCTGTGTAGACATGCTCATCAGCGCTCCGCGGCGACTTAGCCCCGCTGCTTGCGCTTTCGTACAGGGTTGCGCTGTCGCTCGACGCTGCCTCTTGCGGGCGCTGCAAGTTGGACTCGGTCCTTCCCGGCTCCATGATGATAGGCGGCACGATATTGTGTCGGACGCCAAATATTTCATCAATCTCGTAAAAGTCCTTGCATTTTTAGAGCATTTCGATAAGAGCATCACGTGTATTAATCGCATTAGTGTCGTGATCGGTATATAGCAAAGCGACTATAACTGGCTCAAGCAATTACATACCTTTGATACTGGGTGGGTCGCTGTCTTTCAAGCCAAACCCAGACCGGGACAGCTTCGTTTTGAACTGCTTGTACGACGACTCGAGCACCATTTCCTTGGACTTGACCTGCGTCGGCGTCTTCGAAGCGAGGGATGTGCCCGCGCTCGCATAGAACTTTGCCTTCACCCCCTTGGTATACTGCTCGAAGTTATTCGCGAGAAAGTTGATGAGGGCATACTCCTCGGCCTCGCTCCATTTCTTGTTCCCCATCGCGAATGTAATTGCGCTCTGCCAGCGCTCGCTTGCTTGAGCACGCCGGGAGCAGGGAGCAATCAATCTACTGGGTGTGGATTTGTAAGCATTTGAACCAATCCGATATAAAACCTTCAGCACCAAAACTAGACTGGTTTTTGTCCAATCAGACGAAATCACCACTCGCGTCTCAAAACTTTCCTGTTTTTTGTGGGAGATTTGCGTGCGATAAAAAGGACAGTGCAGATTTGATCTGATTGGCTGACCAAACTTTCTCTTTGCTTACTTATCAACCGTGATAACCACTATTCTCAGACAACGCGGCTATTGCTGGCGAGGGCCTGCGACGTGACACTCGCTTCGCGCTGCTGCTATCTATAAGAGGGTGCCCACCACGCTGTGTGTGTGTGCATTGCGCCCGCCGTCACCGTCGCAATGGCTCGCGCTTGAGAGCGCAAAGCCGACCTTGCTGCAGTCACCACGAGCAGCTACGAGGAAATAACAAGTAGCATGGAGGAAGTCGAGGATGGCAACACGCAGGCCCCCAACGAGCAACTACTGGATGACATCGACGACCACAGCCACGACGACAATGAAGAGGACGCGGGCACCCCGGAGCGGCCGCCGCCGATTCTCATCCCCGGTACAACGCCGCTGCGCCGCTGCCGGAGCTCCGGCTCGTCCTGCTCATCGTCATCTTCACCCTCTGCGACGCCCGCCACATCGCGCTCACGGTGTCCGAGCAGCTCCATGGTGAACGACCTCCGCAACGACCGCGAGCTCATCACGATGGCCTGTAGCTCGACGAAGAGCCCCGAGGACGTGGACGCACTGGACCTGAGCAGCGTGGCCAAGAAGACCCGCAAGGCGCTCAAGTCGCTCCGAGCGCTGGCCGAGTTCACGAACCTCGTGACGCTCAACGCGTCCAACAACGCGATTGGCTCGGTGGACGGCGTTGAGGTCTTTCTGCAGCTCGAGGCGCTCTCACTGTCGCGTAACCATCTCAAGCGACTCGGCAGTCCGCTCTTCACGCTCACGACGCTGCGGCACCTGGACCTCTCGGGCAATTTCATCTCACACATCCCCAAGGCCATCGTGAGCCTCGAACAGCTCGAGACACTCAACCTTTCAGGCAACAACTTGAGTGTCTTAAAGGAGGTGGACCTGCTGGGAACCCTAGCAAACCTGTACGAGTGCAGCTTCACGGCCAACCCGTTCTGCAAGCTGCCGACGTACAAGGACTACCTCGTTTGCAAGCTCCCGTCGCTCGAGAAGCTCGATGAATCAGTGATCACAGCTCTTATTCGAGACAAGAGTCGTCGGCGCTTCAGCGAGGAGATGTTCTCCAAGGACTCGCGACTGCGCGAAGCCGGGATCGCCCACGAGCACGAGCAGAACAAGCTTCGCGAGGCCCGTAGTGCGCTTGAAGCCGAGAATATGCGCCTGAAAGGTGAGCTCCAGGTCAAGTCCAAGCTGCTGCAGAACAAATCGAAGGAGTGGTCGAGCGCCACGGGCCAGCTGCTCCAGTTGCAACAGGAGATCGCGATGTTGAACCTGGACCAGCGGGGCTCAGTAGTCTCGCCGCCACGTGGTCCAAGCTCATCACTGTCAGTGGGCTTTTCGGTGACATCACCGCAGTACCAGGTTGGTGGCTCGCGCCACTCGGTCAAGTCCGCAACGCCATCGGCGGCGGCGTCGACGTCAGCTCGTTTATCGGAGTCGTTTGCACGGGCTACGAGTGGCAGTCGACGGTATGATGATGAAAATGAAGAAGATGGCGACCTGGATTTTCATCTGCATCAGCCAACTCGTTCGGTCTCACCAGTGAAGCGCAGTGCAGCGGCTGTTGCTAACACTTCGAACGCTGCAGTGTCGCCTCTGCATCCAAATCTCCGTTACGCGCCACCACCGCCGCTGCGCAGTCTGAGTCTGTTGGACCAATTTGATGAGGAGGTCGCGAGGTCTGCTGCACCTTCGCCAACTGCTAAGCACGAGACTCAGAACAGTCGCCACCATACTCAGCATCAAGACGACTACAGCCGTGAGGACCACAGCTCGTACTCTAAGCGCCTGGTCGACTCGGTGTGCTCGCCACTGCGCACCAGCAGCTACTCCCCGCAGTACGCTGCTTCAGAAAGACCCACGAGTCGCCAGTCTGAAGTCGAGCTAAGTGAACCAGCAGCGTCACCGTCGCATCCGACTCCGATCGCAGTGTCGCCACAACCTGAACGCAGCAAGAGCTTTGACCACGTGCGCCGAGCGTTCAGTGAACTGTCTCCTCAATGTGGACAGCATTCATCATCAGCCTCAGCAGCTGCATCGATGGACCATGAGGAGGTGAATCTCGCCGAGGACGACGCGATCAAGCACGACATGAGCATCAACCGGTCGATCCGGTTCCCCACGTTTGAAGACGACCTCGCGTGTCCAGCCTACGAGGACGAGGCTCACACCAACAGCAGCAGGGCGACCCGCACAAGTCAGTCCCAGCAACAACACCAGCGTGAGCGAGACCTCGTGGACCAATTGACCCCACCACCGTCCTACACCCATCGCCACAACCTCGCACCATCCTCACCGCAGCGTCTACTGTCATCCCCGTCGCCTTCGCCGAGGTCCAAGGCGCAGCGCCTGTGGAAGCGGCAGCACGACGAGTTCCGGGAGCAGACGTTCGGGAACCCGAGCAAGAGTCCGCTCAAGATCTTCATCCCTACAACAACAGCAGCAGCCTCAGCCTTGTCAGCACCACTGAGCTTCATCGACCGCGATATGCTCATGCGCCAGATCCAGGCGCTGCAGTCGTGCAAGCAGTCGCTCGTAGGCGAGATCGCCAGGGAGGAGCAGCTGCTGCATGCGCTCAAGCAGGAGGCGAACGCGTACGCGAGCCAGATGGACCAGCTGCACCTGGGCATCCAGGTATGTCTGGGCCAGGACGCCAACCACGCTGATGCGGCTGGTAATACAAATTCCGGTATCAACACAGCTGCATCGCCCCGGAGAAAACAGAGTCAACAGCAGCGTGAAGAGGAGAACTACCGTGCGAAGCTCGAGTTCTGCCGGAGCAAGCTTCGGTTCGCGGAGGACAAGGAGAAGGAGATCGAGATGACGATGGTGCGCACGACCAAGCGCGTGCTCGAGTCGGATCTGCAGAACACACCGTTCGACAAGGAGATCTTTGCGTTGACGCACAAGCTCCAGCAGGCGATCGTGCAGAAGGAGGAGATCCACCAGGAGATGAGTCGCCTCATGCGTCAGCAACAGCAACAGCAGCATCTGAGCTCTTCTACTGACAATGATGAGGCTGGACATGAATGTGCGAGTCCATATGGAGCTCGTCGGCGTTCCAGTGGCGGTGGGTACAATAGCAGCAGCCACCACCAGCGACAGCAAACCGTCGACGACATGCTCGAAGAGGAAGAGCAGCGCCAGCGGCTCAGTGCTGAGCACCAGCAATCGGTCGCGCTCGCCCGTAAACGCCTGGACGAGCTGCAACGGCGCCATAATGACGTGCTGGACCGCATTCGCGTGAAGGAAGAGCGCATCGCATCGTTTGTCGACGAGCTCAAGGACGTCGAGAAGGAGCTTTTGCTCATCAGCCAGCGAATCCCAGCAGTGACTGCCAATAGTCCACACCCGCTGCGTCGCCAGCGCTCGGTGAGTCTCGACTTCTACCCCATGTCTTCGTCATCGGTCATGCCATCGCCGTCCCAGACAACGATGGATGCTGTCGAGCTGGAACTCGCAGAGGCACTGCGGAATATCAAGGACCCTCAGTTAGAGGCTGAGAGAGATGCCGGAGCTTCGTTAAGTACGAGCTCTAGTGGCGTACAGCAGCAGTATTCGAGCTTGAAGCCCAGTGGGGACCAGTTTGACTGCACGAGCCAGGACCCGAGCTGCTCTGACGCTGCTAGTAGCACTGGTGAGGCTCGACCGCCATGCTCTGGCTCAGTAGGCTCGCTCACAGGCCAGGAAAGCTTGAAGTCGACGTACGAGCTCAGGTTCAAGGAGCTCCTGACTGTCGAGATGCTCGAGGAGATCAAGAAGGACATCTACGAACGGCTGTCCACCCAGCTAACTGCTGCTGCGAGTATGAATACAGGCGAAAAGAGTGAGCGGGCGGTGGCGCATGACCAGAAGGACCTCCATGCGGCCATCGCAGCTGCGCTGGAGACCCAGATGAAGCTCGCGATCGAGAGTTTCCATAAGCAGCGCGACGATGATGTGTTACAACAGAAAAATATTCAGGAGAAGAGCAAAGCCGTGACGTCAACGCCGTCACCATCGAGACGCACGCGAACTGGCAGAGACCAGTCCTCAGTATCCACTGCAACTCGCCCACTGAGACACGAGCAGCTCACACCAGCGAACGATACACCGAAGGACGACGACATTGCGTGCGACCAGCTTGAGGACTTTGTGCCCGTGGACGCGACCTACGCTCGGAAATATCGTTTTGTCAAGTACCGTTCTTCCCAATTGCCACCGTCCCCCACTGGTGGCGACGGTGGGAAATCCAAGTCTACCACGTCGACTCGTGCCAGTGGAGTCCAGCGAATCCTCAAGGCCTGCGAGCGCCTGGAACAGGCCGAGAACGACTGCAAGATCGACTCTGTGAGCGCAATTGAAGTGGACCCTATGGGCAACAAGCGCAGCAGTCTGAAAGTGCTGCTGATGGGCGCGCGCGACCTGCCGACTTCGCACTTAAGGACGAAGAACCTGGACCCGTACGTGAGTCTCGAGATCGTGTACCCCGAGCACATTGTATCAGGAAAGCAGCCTCGGTCGTCATTGCGTCTTGGTAGTGGCTACGCTGACGCTGATGAGTTAGGGCCATCATCATCATCAAAGCTTCATCACCACCACCAGTCTTCGAGCCAGAGCTTTCGCAGTCGCACGAAGAAGAAGAGCGTGTACCCAGTCTGGGACGAGGACTTTGAGTTTGCGCCCGTAGTCTCACTCAAAGGCTATCTCCACGTACGCATCCTGAACGACCGCAAGCTCAGCCGCGAGCAGCTTGTGGGGGAAGTGCGCATCCCACTGCGCACTTTGCTGCACCAGAAGAAAACGGTCGAGTGGTTCCCATTGCGGATCGCAGTGCCCCAGCCATCGTATCAGACTCTGTCTGGGGATATGGCGACAATGCGCAAGACGTCGACGATCCTGCGGACCAGCGGTGGGACGATCCGCCTGCAGCTGCAGCTCACGTACTCGCGGCTCGAGAAGTACAAGTGTGCGGTCGACGAGCTTGTGACCAAGTTCTTCCACGAGCACAACCAGCTCCCGCCCTTTATTGAGGCTGCGGGTGGTAGTTACGGCGTGATAAAGCCTGAGCGACAACGCAAGCAGAAGAATGCGCACAACCAGGAGCAGCACAACGAACTAGAGGAAGAAGAGAGCCAGGACGACGATGACAACAGTGGAGATGCGATGCGTAGACGGAGGTATGCGACCCGAGAAGATGCCGCTGCACTCAAAGAGCTCCAGTATCAGCAGCAGCAGCAGCAGCAATATAATGGCGTGCCAGAGGTCGAGTCGCCCTCGAAAGACGGCGAGTCTGCGATGCTGACCTTTGATTCCTGGAGGGCCGAGAGAGGATCTGCTGCGGAAGCCATTCGCCTCCGGGATGATGACTCATCCTGGGGGGAGCTCAGTCCGCAGCAAACCTCGATGGACGTGATGATCGCATCGCACATTTTCGACAATGGACCGCTTCCAGGAACCTCTGAGACGGTCGCGCCAATACGCCGCCTGTCAGCTGAGAGCAGTCGAAGATTATGGGAAAGCGTAGTGGTGCCTCTGGGTACTTTCCACGAACGGAACTCCTATATGGCTAGCACTACAGTCACTGGCCAGCCCTCGGCTGAGCACGCCTACTTTTATCCTGAGCCAGCTCAGCCCAGCAGCGCTACAGAGCGAGCTGGAACGGCACGTTCGACTTTGGTTGGCTCGTACTCTGTGGTACGACATCCGTCGCTCGCGAACCCAGCAACAGCTTCGCGCTCAGCGATGCCTCCACCCGCGATCACAACGTCCACAGTGAGAGGAGCACCATCGACCGGATCAAATCTGCCGAGCCGCACGCCACGAGCTGGCAACCGACACAATCAGTCCTATGCAGCGCACCATCCAACAGGCCGACGCAAGACCACGGGCGCGAGCCAGCGGCCCGAGTGCTTTGACGACTACTCGCCGTACCACCCGGACTTCAAGTCCACGGACGTAATGGACATGGGCAACAACGACCATTTCGCAAAGAGGCGCAAAGGACCGAGCCTGTACGCGTGGCAGGCGCCGTCTGCGTCGTCGTCATCGCGTGGCGGGGGACTTGCAGCAGGTTTAGCAGCAAGAGACGACGAGATGATGAGCCGGAAGACTGATTTGCGGATTTTCAAGAGCCCAGGCTTTGCGAGAAGGCAGCCGACCAGCGGCTTTCCCGAGCGCTACATCGGCCTCGACAACCAGACGTGCGAGCGCCTCAAGCGCATGTTTGGGCGCATGGATGGCGGTGGCGGCACGGCGCCAGGGTGAGGGTCTCGCTGCGACGATATGTGCGGATATTGGGGGGCATAAATTCCTGCGGATGTTAGGCCATAAAACGGTAAAAATATCACTCGACTTGGTTTCACTATGATAGTGAGCGTCAGGGCGCTTTTTGTGCAATTATCTCACTTGACTTGATTTCACTATGAGAGTGATATTTTACCGTGCCCGCAATATTTAAACGGCCGCTGATCGCGCCCTACCGTATACTATTTGTCAGTTGTCGCCCCCACAATTCTTGAACCCATCGAGATTCCACATCGTATTTTACATCCTTTTATAAAATACCATAATATAAATCGGTCTGCACTGATTGGAAAAAATGTTTTAAATATTATCCAGTCAGATCGACATGAAAGTTTGGTTTTGGAAGCCACAACCAAGTTGCAAGCATTTATAGACCCTTCATCCCCACACTCCAAGTCTTGAGGTTACCTCCGCCTATTGACAGGTGGTCACTTGGGTAAGGCTGGCTGAGTTCTGACAACAACGACCTTGTGAAAATAGGGGTGAAAAGGCAGGTTACTGCTGTTCTCTGATTTTTATAACAAACTGCTCCTACATGTAATACTCGCTCATTTCTACATCCACACCTTCTCCTTCATAATCTATCGTGCTCATGCCGTCCTCGTCACTTGCTTCATCACATGATAGATCGTCGTTCGACTCAAGATCACTAAAGTTTGTGTCTATGAGACACAAACTTTCTAGAACTTCTGCTACATTATCTGAATCTAACTCTTCGGCAACAATTCGCCTCCCTTCGACGGGAAATTTGACACGCACAAACCCGCTTTGGATCGTCTCTCTCGACAGGCCACTCCATGCCTCAGCTACCCATTCGATGACTTGCTCTCTTGATAGTGGCTTGTACACGAACGGTCTCGAGTTGGACTCGACTGAAACAGTGATGTGGTCGACCCATGCACTTCGTAGACGGCTCTTGAATGGCTGGTTCCACGAAATATCCGCTGGCTGGCAGACATAGGTGAACTTGGGGGAACGCGCTCTAAGATCACGCGCAGCGAAGTTGCCAACTCCGTGACTTCTCGGGTCATTGGACCCGAGAAGTCGTCCCACAGAAGCAGAACTGGGGCGTCGTTCTCGTCGCGGGAGCCGAAGTGGTAGTTCAGAAACGCGAGCGACAATCGCGAGTTCCACCATGCCGTTCTGTTGCCGTAGAACTGTAGCCCCGTTGCGTCTTGTACATGCTTGACCTTCTTCCACATTGCTTTGCCGAACCCGTGTCGCTGGCTGTCGTTCTCTGCTGCTTGCTCGACGCTCTTGGACTTCGTAGTGTGGACAACGATGAACGGTGGATACTTGGCGCCTTCACTGTCCCCAAGTAGCATTGCAGTCAATCGCTTCTTGTCTTTGCCGCCGCTCCTCACCCACACGGTCTTCTGCCCCTTGTCATTCACGGTCACCTTCGGCACGTACTCGAAGAAGACGCCAGTTTGATCTGCGTTGTAGATCTTGTCGATGCCGTGGGTGACCAGAAGCGCCGACACCTTCGTCGCAAACGCTCGCACCGTCTCATCTGCCTCTGCTGGGGTTGTTTGTCCTTGTTGCGTTCTTGTCCGCATCGCGAGGCGATTGCGCCGTAAAAAGCCTTTCTGCCAGCTCGGCGACGCAGCAAACGAGCCCTCTGGAAGCTTCATTGACTTGGCGACGCTGGTGGCCTTCTGCTTTAGCATTCTCGATGACACTGGGACGCCATCTTTGCGCAGCAGATTGATCCAGGTCACGATCGTCTTCTCGCCGTCGTTGCCGAGTGTCAGGCCGTGGCCAGCGCGCGCCACCCTTGCCATAGTGCGCGTCCTGTAGCTGGTGCACTGTGCTTCGATCGTACTTCGCTTGCAGGCCCACCGCTGGATCGATCGCGCTTTTGATCTCTTGTACTGCCCAGGAAGCTCGGGGAAGAACTTGGCAAGTGTTCTGCTCATGCTGCCGGTGCCATCGTAGAAGTTGATGATGCCCAGCTGGCACTCGAATGTAGTTGTCGTGCGCGTGTACTGCTTCTCTTGGCGGCCGTCTCCATTGACGCGTGTTCTTCCTTTCATTTTCGAAAATGAAAAGGGGGAAATATTACGGACGATTGCAAAAAAGGCGAGTTTCATATCTCGCATGCCATTGGTCGAGAAGTGTGCGACAAATGACATAAGGCGACAAGTGACAAATAGTATACGGTAATAGGTAAAACAACAAAAAGTAATCAAATTATATTTGGTAAATATGCTATTAAAGTTTTAGAAGAAGCAAGATTAACAGCTCGACAAATAGAGGCAATCCGTAGAACAATTGTTAGAAAAATGAAAAGATTAGATTTTCTTTGGATTCGTGCTTTTTTGGATATACCTGTTACTTCAAAACCTACCATATTCACCATTAGGTGCTTCTATACAGTATAAGTTTCACCACTATTTACAGTAATATTTTTAGAATAATATTTAAAATGATGTATTAAAGATTCTATTGAGTTTTTAATAGGACAGTCACATGAAAGATACCGGTATAAAACGATATAATACCGGTATCACAGGACACCGGTCTACAGTGGTGCGCAAAAGTTTGTCCGCACCCCAATTTTTTCGTGCTCGGTTGCTTCCTTCGCGATTCAGAAAACGCTGTTTGGATATGGAGCGAAGGACCAATTAAAGAACAGATCTATTGTCCATTTTTGTAAATCCTTTATACTTTAAAGTCTATTTGTAATTTTTTTATTTTCCCTGTGCGCAAAAGTATGTCCACACCTCGGTAAGATTCGTAATTTGAAAAAAATTGACGAGGACGTTTTTGTAATAAATGCTTTCACTGAATTCCCCGCTCATTTTTACAACGCGGGGCGCCATTTCGATATCGATCCGCGATGGGAACGGGGAAGGAGCTCACGGAGCAAGAGGTCGACCAGATCATCGCGTTCAAGACCGAGAAAAAGAGCAACAGATGGATCGCGCGCCACCTCGATCGCAACGA
>JAASFY010001235.1:0-10973 GCA_023334035.1 Globisporangium okanoganense
AGTTGATTCGATGCTGGACCGGTGTCTTGAAGTTGTAGAACGAAAGGGGGCTAAAACAAGCTATTAGCGAGCTATAACAGCTTGCAATTCATAACGAAATCAATGGATTCCTCTGGTGCGGCTAACCAATTGGCGTCATTTTACGGCGTGGGTTTTTGGGGTTATTGCTGCTTTTGGAGCCAACAGGTAAGTTTTTGAGACGCTTGACGTGGCTACGACGTCCCCCGCGTGAGCGTGATTCCAATAGTCTTTTTAGAAACCTCAAAACCTTTCTGGATCAAATTATTTTTCGAAAATCGAAGTGCGGCTAACCAATTGGCGCGCACTGTACGAGCTAAGCAATAAACTGTCAAAAATCATATGAGCAAGAAATATTCTCTATGAAAGTTTTCGCGGACGGAGTTGTCCATTCTCGGACGGAGATCGACATGTCGGTGACGGAGTTGCTCTTTTCTGGGACGGAAGTTGAAAAGGTGTAGAGTTCGACCATTATAAAGTTAGTCAGGAACGACAACAAATGAATGGGTGTGAGCTCATGAAAATCGCAAATTATGTGACTCCAGGAGGTTGTGCACTCACCGAATCGAGAAGTTGTACAGTATACCTTCGGAGCTGGAGCTGGAGCTGGAGCTGGAGCTGGTTCCTCCACGACAAGTACGCCTTGCTGCGCTGCTCTGTGCAGGCGATGGACCAGGCAGCTGGCTATGGTCACTTGGAGGTCGTCAAGTACCTGCACGAGCACAACCTCTCGGAGGACGGTTGCTCGACCAACGCCATGGACGATGCGGCTCGACGAGGTTATCTCGAGGTCGTCAAGTTCCTCCACTTCAACCGCACAGAGGGTTGAACTCGACGCGCAATGTCAGGCCCTGCGCGTAAAGGCAGTCTCAGTGTCGTCCAGTTCCTCTACGAAGAGCGCTCGGAAGGCGTTATCCTAGATGCTCTGCGCGAGGCGGCCGTGTGCAACCGACTGGAGGTGTTTGCGTATTTGTACGAGAGATCCGGGTCACGAGAGGTGGTGTACAGCGTCATACACTCCATCATGCACGACGAGGAGGTCTGGGAAATCAATCCTTGCATCGTCAAGTTCCTCCAGAAGCACGAAGAAGTGAGTTTCCTGAGCCAGGCCGTAGCAAAAAAATGCAGCAGACTCGTGCATTTCATTGTGATTCATTCGATCGCGAGTCGCGCAGAGCTCGAGGACGCAAAGGCGCTCGCACTGAAGCGCGAGTTGCCAACGTTTGCGGGATTTCTCACAATAGCGGTCGAGCGGCGCCGCAACGGGATGTCCTTGTGGTCGTTATTGCATAATGATATGATACGAGGACGAGAATGTTGCTACTTTTTTTTCATTCTAAGAACATTTCCGTGCTTTATTAGATTTTTAAATAACATTAATTAAATATCTATAGATTTCCAAATATATATATAAATATCTATCGAGCTTTGGTAACCTGTACCAGCAAGTTCACAAGCGCAGTAGACTAATAATATATGAGTGCTTTGCTCCCATTGTTTTGACTGGGGCTAAACACTCATAAGATACATAACGATAAGAGACTGCGACGGGTCATCGACCTTGTACACGAAAACCTCAAAGAGAGTAGTTTGCCTTCTCGGAGGACGGACTTCTCGACATATCTTTCATTATTTGGACCATCTTAACATGGTAACAGATTTCCTTCAAACCCAAAAATATATATCTATGAATGCTTTGCCTGGCTTTCTAAAAATCTATGAGTGCTTTGCCTGCATTCCTGGTGCATATTGCTTCGAATCTCATACTTCGAAGTACCTCTTTCAGTCAACAACAGCGAAGAGAGAGAGAGATGAGTCTTTGGGCGAGGAGGTCGGGCTGAAGCGAAGCTCATTCATGTTTCATTGCAATATATTTGAAAACACGGCAACAATCACAAGGATTTGTTTCCCTAGATCAGTATCAAGTTCCAAAGCACACAAAGCTCACAAAGCTCACGCTGTCTATCTATCAGCCGTTTAGTGGGGCGAACCCCTGGCGCGAGTGCTTGCGGAGGCATTTGGTGCCGCAGTAGATGAACGCGAACTTGGTGAAGTACTCGCCCACGATCGGCTCAAAGTCCCTCTTGCAGATGCTGCACTTGAGGTAGTCCTTGGGCACTTGGGCTGCCTCTCGCGGAGCGTACCAGCTCAGTAGCTCCACTGGGTTGTCGCGCACGAGCTGCTGGAATTGTTGTTCCGAGACGCCGTGGTGCAGCAATCGCTGCTTGAAGTGGGTAAACAGGTACGCGTAGCCCCCGCCGCCGTAGCGAAGGTACTGGATGCGCTGCTGGAGGTTGGTTGACAGCAGCAGTTGGTGGATACAGTGTCCGTCTTGCTCGCGGGTCAATCGCGAGAGGCACTGAGCGATGCTGCTGTCCCTCGGTGGCTCTAGTGTGGAGTAGACATTGCTGGAGGTAGGCACGCCGGCGAGGCACGGGTTGATCAGGATCGCGTCGCTCACAGTCGAGAGGCCAATCATGTTGAAGAGCAGACGCACTCCAAGCTTCAACAGGCTCTGAAGGAAGCTGTTGTTCGCTGTGTCGTCAATGCACCACTGGTCCGCGTGACAGATCACGATCTTGTTGCTCTCTGCTCCGTGGTGGAGTAGTTCCTGCAGCCAGGTGTGGATGAATTGATGGCCCTGCGTTGCATTTGCTTCGTTGCTGGAGCTCGTGGCGAAGGAGAACGAAAGATACACTGGCGCATGTGTGCGCTGCTGCGCCTATAGATGGAAATAAAGCAGTCACAACACCATTATTGATCAGTATCGAGAGTAAATTACAAAGATATCCCGTCACAAGTCTTACCAACGCGATTGCGTGTACAGTGACGGTTTGGTTCTCGCTCAACACAGAGCTGGCAGTGTGGAGCTGCTGGTAAATCGCACCAGCACACACGCGAGACGACGACGTCGGCAGCAGTGACGACTCGGCGTTCAAGCCAAACAGGAGCTCCGTCTCCAGCACTTTTGCGATTCGCTCAGCCTGGTCATGTGACGGTAGTCCCCTTGGGAACGTCTTGCTGGTCTTCTCAAAGTCGCACGTGGTCACCGTCACAAGGTGCACTTTAAGCTTCTCCGCCAGGCGAACGCGCTGGGTCATGAACTCGTCGCGGCCTTCAATCGGCACTGTGACGTCCACAACGAGCGGCCACCTGTTGGTTTGTCCCGTGGCGCTGGCGTCACTGCCGAGCGCCTGCAGCAGCTCGAGCTCTCGGAACGCCTCGTCCTCCTTCTCGAGCACGAGGTTCTGGCCGCCAAGCGCGCCGGGGGAGACGCGGTACGCGTGCAGGTCTTCATTACGGATGCCAGTGGCAGTGGCGCTGGAGTCGGCACTGGTGGTCGAGGGGACGGCGGCGGCGATGCGGTGCAGCACGTGCTCGTGTGGTGACACGTGCGCGACCGCGTCCGGCGCCACGACGCCCGTCACGCTGCGGATCATTTGGATTTGCACAAAATGGACAAGTTAGAGGAGTGATGGTCTTGCGTGTCATGAGACTTTCGGTGGCAAACGTGTAGCAATCAATCGCAATGAGAAAATGAAAAAGAGACTGCAGTCGTGTGTGAGAGCGGCTGTGTGTGTGTATTCTAAGTTTACAAGGACATGGTACGGGGGGTATGCGTGTGCATAGGGAAAACTGGGAAGTGTACGTGGCGAGCGTGGTGATGGTGGCGGCTCTCTCTAATAAAATGGTGGACCTCTACGCGCAAGTGGTCGAGCTCAAAACTGTCGGTGCTGCTCGTGGCGAAGATGATGAAGATGTAGAAGACGGCGATGACGAAGCCGCCTGCTGCTGGAGGAATTTCGGATCCAGGAGCGAAGTTGAGGATCGCTGGATTCTCCGTGGCGGCGGCAAATCGTCAACATCAATATGGGCCTCGGTGTCGCGATACTCGATGACTCCGTGATGCGATCGCTCAACGAGCCCGTGATGCGATCGCTCCATGAGTCCGTTGTGCGAGTGGCGACTCTGGCGCGACTGAGGCGGGCGAGCGGGGGACGCCGACATGCTGTGTCGCAGCACCTGGGCCTGCTGCTTCAGCTCCTTGAGCTTCTCCTGGCGCTTGGCCTCCAGGTATTTCTTGTGTTCGCGACGGTACTCGACAGTGAAGTTCGAGATGTGCCCGAGGAGCACGTCAAGCTCTTCACCGGTCTCTTCCTCTTCAAAGTACTCTAAGAAGTGGGATTTCTACAAACAAAAGATAAATAATAATCTGTCAGCTCAGTTATTTAATGGCATCACTCTACGGCACACGAATACAATTAATCCCACTTACGCTTTCGTGCATCTGAGCCAGGAGATCGTCCTGCGCTTCGAGCTCGTGCTTCACTTCGGTCGCGAAATGCTTGAGGATCGTCATCGCGAGCACTGCGTCCGCGTCTCCCGTGGAAATGTCCATTTGAGCTTCGTGCTGAAGCGATTTCAATCCGTCATCCAGCGATTTCTTCTCGGAGAGCAGCGCGCTCAGCGACACTTTGCTGCACTTGGAGATTAAATTAATTTGGTCGTAGAACCGAGCAAGCTGGGGCACATCTCGCTGTAATCAGCAAGGGATATAATAGAAAATATGAGCTCACGGTTATTCCCATAAGCCATTAATAAATATTTCAACTCAGGCAGCACAGCACGTACCTCGATCGACTGGACAACGTACTGCAAAAATGTGATCCCGCCCACAAACGCCTTGGTCTGCGACAGCTTCACGAGCGAATTCAAGGAAAACCCGCCCACGGTGCCGTTCTGATCCGACTCGGTGCCAAAGTTCAGCAAGTTGCCGATCTGCAAAATGTAAATAAATAATCGGCGAAGCGCGTGGCTCGAGCAGACTTGGTGGACACCTCGGATGATCAAGTTGATCGACTCACTAAGAAAATAATATGGATCATAAACAAATATAGATCAGCTCAGAAACTCGTTAAAGTGGAAGCAGCTCAGCACCAACCAAATATCCATGAAATCACATACCGAAGTTCGTGAACGCGACCTGGAAATTCCTGTTTGAACACGAGACACGCGAGCTTCTCCTTAAATCTCGGGACGTTTCGAGTCTCCACCATAAACTTCTCAGTCTGTACACAACAAAAACCATATCACCACACAATTAGACTCACAATAAATAACACCGACATCCATGAAATAGTATTTTAAGCAAGGCACGTACCGTTCCCAGCAGAGCGTGGTCCCCGTAGAAATTGTCGATCGCTTCCTGCTCCTTCCGGTCGGGCCACATATCCATGAGCGACTGCAGCTGCGCGGTGGACAACACGGTCGGGTTCATGGCCAAAATCTCCCGCTTGAGCTCGGGGAAAGCCATCTTTACGCGCGCGAGCGTGATCGCAATGTTCTGCGACTTCTTCATGTCAATGAGCACGATCATCGGTTTCTTCTTATCCTCGCCACCGGCAGCGTCGGCATCTTTCTTGGCCGCAGGCTTCTTCTTCGAGTCCGTGATGGTCTTCACAAAGAGCTTCTCGAGCATCTCCTTGCTCTCACGGGAGATATGGATATCCTCCATCTCGTCGTCCTCAATGGTAAAGTTCCACAGACTCTCGCGACTGCTGCTCTGCGACGTCTGGCGCTTCACCTCCCAGTGGAGCTTCTTGCGAATCGAGTTCGAGCGTTTGAGGTTCTTGATCGCTGGACTCACTTGAGGTGTCCCAGGTGCTGAGGAAGTGCCCGCAGGTGGCGCGACCGGGTGTGGACCATCGAGCTCCTTCGGGTCAATTCCCGCCATCTGCATCTTGTGCTCAACAGCGCCACGAGGAAGACCAACGCGGAGCATCGCGAAATACTTATCGTACTTGAGACGGTGCGCCGCAATCTCTGCCTCAGTTGGTGGCGCTGAGGCTGCTGGCTGCTTTGGTTTCTTCTTCTTGGTCGGTGGACCATCGAGCCACGCCGCATCCACGCCCTCCATGCGCATCTTGTGCTCGACAACGGAGCGAGGAAGACCGACTTTCAGCATCTGCGTATATTTTCCACCCTTCTCGTTGAACTCGGCGAGTCGCGCCTGGAACTCAGCTTCAGTCTCTGCGTCTTCATCCTCATCAGCTGCCTGCATGACTGGTAGCGGTTTATTAGGATCCATGTCAAGGATCGCTGGATCCAGCCCGTCGCGCTGCATTTTGTGTTTCACAACTGGAAGTGGGTGGCCGATCTTGAGCATCTTGAAGTACGCCGCGTACTCGGGACGATCCTTGAGCGGCGTCAGGTCCTGTGCGCTCTCTTTCTGTGGTTCCTGCGGGTTACTAGCAGACCCTTCTTCGTCAGCCTTGGGAGGAAGCCGTCGCTTGAGCATCGCGGCGAGAGGGTTCGATGACAGCTTACTGCTCTTTGGGGACGAATCGCTGCCTTTCGACTGTGGTGAGCTCTGAACATGCTTCGAGAGCATATCTGCCAGCGCCTGGCGCTTGCCGCCCTTCTTCACTGGGGACTCGTCCTGGGGCGGTGGTGCGCCACCTCGCTTCGCAAGCAGCTCGCCCAGCATGTTGCTCCGTGAGTCACCACCACCTATAGACGACTGTTTTGGCTTCTGAACAGCAGGCTGTGACTCGCTTTGTCCAGCACCACCTCCACGCTTTGCGAGCATCTCCGCGAGCATATTACCTCTGGAATCACCCGTCGGCTCTGGTCTCGCCCGCGGCTTCTCCACAGGCTTCGTCTCCTCCAGTCCACTTCCTCCACCGCGTTTCGCAAGCATCTCTGCCAATAAATTACTGCGACTGTCGCCTCGCGCCTCCTGTTTCTGGTTTTGCTGCGGCCTCCGACTGTCGCTGTCGTCCTGATTCGATCTCTCCTCCCTATTATTTGGCTGCTTCGGCGCCACGGGTCCTGGATTCCGAGACGCCAGCATCTCGGACAGGAGCGCGTTGTTCCTACCACTTGAAGCCTTTGCTGGCGATGCTGCGGTCTCCTGGTGTGGTGTTGACTGCCTGCTGCTGCTGCTATTGATCTGCTGATTTTCCTTGTTTTGCTGCTGCGCTTCGAAGCGATCGATTGGACTCGCATTCTTGGCCACGAGGTCCTTGATGCTGATCAATTTGTTCTCGGCCTGCGCAAACTGCTCCGGGTCCTTGATGTGCAGAAAGAAATCCTGCATCTTCTCCGCATCGTTCCACGTCTGCTTCGTACTGTTGTTCCCACTCGCAGTGGCTGTTGTTGTTACGGACGATGATGACGACGAGGGCGACACGGACGACGACGACGACGTGCTCTCGCTCTCGGTCTGATTGTTGCTGCTGCTGTCGTTGTTGTTGTACTCTTTTGACACGGACCGCTTCATGTTGGGGATCATCAACGACGACGGCAGGTTGGTCGCGCGGCCAGCATTACCATTATTACCGCCATTCGCATTCACGTTCGCAAAGTTGAGCGGCATCTGCAGCGACATGGGCAGCCCCAGGTTGGAGCGCATGGGCAATCGCGCGGTCCCGCCGCCGCCTCCGCCACCAATGCCACCCATCCCAGCGGGGCTGGCACCAATACCCGCAAAGCCCGGCGGTAGACCCGGGCTCGCTCCTGCTCTGTAATTCGTGCGGCTGTTGCCCGTGAACGTCGGCTGCGTCGGTGTCCCTGCTGAATTTGTATTCGCTGGCCCGCCATGCGTCGGCGGCGGCTTCTCGCCAGGCACGGCCTTGGACGTAATGAGCTGCGAGATGAACGACGGCGCCATCCTGTTGCTCTCCTATCGTCTGCTGTTGTTGTCTTGAACTCTTCGAGTAAACGACCGCTGCTGTTCTAATACCAGCAGCCGTCGTGTCGTGGGCTGGAACGTCGGACTGACTGATGATCGCCAGCTGCTTGCTGCTGCTGGATAGAAACGCGGAGTGTGGAAACAAAGTCTCGTGCGCGTCCACCCACCCGCTCACCCGCGAGAGTCACACACACAAACACACACGCGCTGATATCGATACTGCGAATCGTCTCGCTCGCTCTGAATACAGTACGCACGCGCGTCGTTGGTGCTGGAAACTCAACTGGCCTCTCGCTGGCTGCCTGCCGCACAGAGAGATTATTCAGCTGTACAACCGTAACGACACGGAGTGTGTGAGTGAAGCTCGTACAGTGAACGCTTCCTATCAAAAAGCCGCACGCATGGACGTACGTGTCTTCGGTTGCGTTGGGCGCTGGCTCCCAGCAGAAGGAGCGAATGCTGTGCTGTGCTCTTGCTGGGGCAACTTGACTTGGCGTGACGATGGATGGCAGCACCACGACGGAAAGGCTAGGAGCTGTGTAATCCGGTATTGGGAGCGCATTTGATGGACAAAAGAGGAGCCTTTCATCTATTAACGAGACTGTGTAATCCGGTACGCAATTTTCGAGGGATGCAGGATGATGATGATGGTGCATCATGAAAAACCTTGTATATTATTAAGGTTTTATTTTATTTGAATGAGGTGTTTCGATTTTCAAGGTTTTTAGCACAGTCCGACCTTGAGTGCGTCAGGTTTGATGGCACAACAACACATTATTAAACTTGTTCGCTGCGCTCACGAGATGCTGGGTGGAATGGGGGAAGCTTAAGCATCGATTGAGTAGATGTGTGCATTGCTCTTTCAGTGAGCAAACAGTATTTGTATTGTTTTCTGGCTTGCTGAACGGATTTATAGCCGGTGGCGGGCATTGTATTTTGTGCTCAAGTTGTTTCAGAACCATAATTAAGTGCTGCGCTCGTTTGATTTACAATTTTATGTTATTTATAATAAGCAATGTCGGATATTTTGTGCATAGTGAAATCAAGTCGTGTAACGTAATGTGAAGTTGGTGCATTTGAGATTGGGTACGATCTCGCCATTGACAGATACATCGAGTACGTTTAACTTGAGTAAACCAGATTTGTATGTATATGAATTTATTTGACTTTTTATTGCTCGTTCGTTTTTGTCGTGAGTCCCAGCAGAGCAAGAGAGGCATTATGGTGGGAATTAATCTCAGCCACACATATATCGACACAGACAAGGCTATTACAGTAACGCCACCAATATAGAAGAAAGCGGCCAGAGGTACACACATGCACACATGTGTGTACTTAGAGGGAGGACGCACCTGTCTCCGTGGCCATGGTGTCTTCTCGTAAGTGCGGGTCGCGTGCTGCTTCGTGCTGCTCGGCTGCCCACTTAACGACCACTGACTGACTGCGCTCTTTTGTGTTGCGTCGTGTACGATCTCCTCGCCACACCTCCGCGCGACCTTCGGGCAACCTGTGGGATTGCTGTTTCCTTGCAACCGCCAAACCCTGTTGAAATTCAAAAATCCTATTTGATTAATTCAAGATCAGATACTAAACCATTTTAGAATCCGAGTACGCATCAAAAGATGCTTTTTGAAAGGTTTGCAGTTGACAAAAGGAAACGAAGAGATCTTTCTAAAGGTGACGCTTCGCACAACAAAGAAATGGACCCATCCTGCTTGTCAAAAGGCATTGCCCTCCTCCTGTCAAATCCTTCCACACAACATGCCCAAGGTTAACTAACAGCAGCAGCAGCTTGTCGTATAACTATGCCACGTGCTGCGCACTCTCGCGCATCGTGAGCTGCTGCTGGTATTGCTTGTCGCCCGAGACGTCCATTATCTCGGCGTCGTCCTGCTCCTGGTCCCTCGTCGCGCCCTCGCGGTCGTTCTGGAGCATCATGGACGGCACGTTGTGGAACGGCACGCTCGGCACGGGCTCGATCTGACGGAGCTACTCGTGGAGGATGCGCTTCATGTCGTTCAGGTATGACGGTGTGTTGAGCTTCTGCATGTTGCTCACGGGCATGTGCAGGCGGTAAGCTGCTTAACGAGCTCTTCCTGTAGCATTGCGTGATTGGCTGAGTCTCGATCATTTTATTCACCGGGCGCTTTGTAAGATGCGTCGTGATTTTTTACAAAGTAGTGTCGTACATGGTACGAACTTGAAGGCAAAAGTTGCAAGTGTGCCACAAATTCATTTGACTTGATTTCCGCGCTCGGAAATCAAGTCAAAGTACTCGCTGTACTTGTGGAACGAGCACGTCATGACGCGGCTCGTGATGTAGAACGCCTCCTCGACGCCGTCGCCGTGGTGGATGTCGATGTAGAGCACGCGCTGGTGCTTCTTGAGCAGCTCGAGGATGCCCAGGACGCAATCGTTCACGTAGCAGAAGCCCGAGGCCTCGAAGCGCTTGGCGTGGTGCAGCCCGCCGGATCAGTTGGTCACAATGTCCGCGGACTCATCGTTACGCTTAGCCGCGCCGCCGACGTGAATATCTGGCAGAATCCAAAGACGCTGTCGAACACGGGGCAGTCCTCGCCCACGTTGAAGTGCTGCAGCTGGCGCTGGTAGTCGTGCATGTTGTCCGGCGTCACGAGCCGCAAGCAGTGGATGTAGTCGTCTGAGTGGAAGCGCGTGAGCTCGTCCCACTCCACCAGTCGAGAACGCTACGGCACCACCACCAGCAGCAGCAGCTGGGGGTGGCGGTGGCGGTGGCGGTGGCACCCTGTGTCCAAGAAACGATTGATAAATGAAATCTCAGCAAATTTCTACAATTTCTACAAAATTTTAAAAAGGCAAACAAAGCAGGCACATAATGACCGGCCCTTTTCTGCAAATCAGAATGGTTCAAGAATGCCGTACGCAGGTCGGGTCTGGAAAATCTCAAGACCCACCCGGACCATTTGAACCATTTATCTTGAGTTTTGTATGTTAATTCGGCCCGACCTGGCTGTGGATTTTTGGGTGTACCCACAAAGTAAACCCGGCCCGCCTCATTTCTTTCCGCTCCAGGAAAAGATTGGGTGTTCCACCCAGCACTTAAAGCATCGAATACTCCAAAAAGGAATAATGAATTAGCACAAATACACCTTTTCCCGTTCATGTGTTGCCAAAGTACAAATGAAATGAAGCGTGCTGCAGCGAATTGAAACACACCTGGTAAAACTTATCAAATTTCTTACATTAGATTTCCGAGGATATTTGATGGGGCGGAGCGATCAAA
>JAASFY010001236.1:0-10945 GCA_023334035.1 Globisporangium okanoganense
CCCCCCCCCCCCCCCCCCCTAAAAAAAAGAACGCCGGCTTTCAGCTTTTCTGTTGTCCCCGCGGGTTTAGCCGGTCTTCTGCCACTTTTCAAATCCCGCCCACGGGTTGAATCCAGTGTCTATGAAATTTTGATTGGGTTATTATACTGCGCCAATCAAATCTGATTGGTAGAAAATACTCATTTTTTATTACCGAGAACCAAAAGTAAGTTAACGACTGACGTTAACTTACTTTTCGTTCTCGTTCTTGGTTAGGCAAACTGTGTGAATACTTTTAGCTCTCAATTAGGTATGTAAAAAAACGTGAATGACACACTTTGTTGTACTGTGCTGCGGCTCCAATCGAGTACAACCAAATCAACTGTAGTTGCAATTCGAAGAAATCTTTAACGACCTCGTCGCAACCGTCCAGATTTCATTACAAGACGGAATACATTTGCATCCGAGTGGAACGCAAGTGTCTTCGGTCCTTCGACTTGCTTGTGCAAACGACTTCAGCCTACCTATTTATGTTCGTCAAGTCGAGCCAGGTCCTGCCTGGTCTCTACAGCTGAGCCAGAGCTTCGTTTTGGCTGCTGCAATCCCGCTAAGCTCTACTATCACCGCTCGAGGCATTCAGCCGCGGCTTCTGTGCGTGGGTATCAGGATAATCAGTTAAATCTCGCATTGCCCTGCTCCACGGATACTAGTACAAGCTTTTCCACGTATTTAAAGTCTATTGTGCTGATATTTACTATAGAGGTTTACTGAAGTAATGCAAGCAAAGTACTGTGCTCATGATGAACATGAAACAATTCATGGCGTACAACTGGCGGCATTCAGATCTCCACGCTCCATCGATGTTGTTAACATGTAAGTATCGACAAACAAAATGAAACGATTGCAGGGCACTATATACTGTATCACGTCCATCAGACGCTATTAATCGCCAAGTGTGGAATGTTTCAAACTACAGTCCTGACATTAACGATTGCACTCCACTTCTCGTCGATGACAGACATTTTACCACTATCGCAAAATTGAACATGCACTTCATGTTCACTGTCAATCCCAAGAAGTGTGACGACGGGAGTGCTTACAACTATATACTGGATATTGCTTTGCTGTCACTTGCAAATATGTCTGCTGCCACAAATATGACACAACCTTGGTGCTATTGTCACCATCCACCATATGTTTTGTGATCATCATTCCTGATTTAGACAATAGTGATTGTCATCACCCGCGGGGTTTTCTTAAGTATACTTTGACTTGAAATTTGAGATTCCGCCGGCTTTCGGTTCGAGCCACCACCCCGCGGGTTGAGACCAGTGTATGGTCAATGTCACCCCTCCTGCTTGGGTTACGCTTCCGAGCGCTATCGCAGTCCACCGGGTTCGTAAAATAAACGAGGTCGGACTGAACAGCCAATTGCTCTTTTTTGCAAACAAGATTACCCTGAAACCGGTCGGTCTGTCCAAAGGAACGGTCAGTCGGGTCTTGTCAGTGTATTTTTAAATGTAATCCAGCTTTCATTCACTCGCAAAAGGGATACACGGGTTACGCGGATGGTGTCCCTTTTAAGAGGTGCTCAGATATTATTTGCCGCTAAAAGGAATTTCAATCAGCTGACGAATCCAAAAATGAACGGCGTTACTGCAACCTAGTCTACAATGTCACAACGGTCTTGCTGCACCATTTGGCTCTGCTGCACTAAGCAACTTTTTGACAAATTCCAAGCAACCTTTTCGTCACCTATTATTTTAATTTACTAAAGCGATCTCAAATGAATGCAAAGTAACCGTCAGCTTCTACTACAAAACGCAATCTATGTGGCGAATCTATTTGAATCATTTCAAAAATGACCGCGAAAAATGCGAAGAAAAGATCCAATTCGAAATCATAAACATGGATTCACCAGGGACTACGAGGGACGCTCTGTGAGATCTCAATAATTTATAAAATGGAAAGCCAAGACACAAGTGGCGACGACGAAGTTGAAGCCGAGGCCGTCGACTCCAGCGTCCGCTGTGGCCCCGGCGCGCAGCACCCAGCCGTCACCCTCTACAAGCAGCCCATCCACTCATGCGTCCAGCATATAGAAATGATGGAGCTTCACTCGCGCACTAAATATGGCCGCATACCCATTAAAACGAAGGGCGTGCTCTCAGATACTAGGGCCACGCGATTCCTGATACACGTCGTGGGTGCATCAGAATACCTTGTAGACGTGCGCAAAACTCTCTGAGATCACGCTACAATATGGCAGCAAAATTACTAAACAGCCGTGAGCCATATTAAAATATTAAAACACGACACGTCATCGCGCTTTTCCACGAGCCTGTTCTTCGGCCCGCGACACTCTGAGTTGTGCACTCAGAGACGTAGGAAGTACTCTTCAGATTGCAAAGCCACCAACTGATGAAGCGCCTCCCACGAGTCAAATTGCGTCTCTGGGAGCTCCGGCACAGTATTGTACACAGACGTGTGTGCCGCCAGCATCGCCTCCCGGTCGCTCAAAGTCTTGCTATTTTGAAATGAGTTGGTCACCTTGGTCTGCGGCCTCAAAGCAGGCGTGATCACTACTGGCAAAAGTGTCGCTTGTCCAGGAGCCTCCACGGCGACAGTGCGCTTCGACTTTTTCGTGGGCCGCGGCAGTTTTTTGGCGTGAGCTTCCCGTTAGTTGGCTCGGGCTCGAAATCGTCATCGTCCGTATCCGCAACAGCGATTTTTTTTCTCTTCTGCCTGCCTGTGCATTTTAAGAACAAATATACGCAAGTTTACGTCAGAAAATGATCTCAAGAGCAACCCTCATACGCAACCTTGGACAACCTGCCGCCACGGTGTAGTCAACATCAAGTCAGAATGAGTGGGTAATCAGTGTGTCACATCAACCGGCTCTCTGTCGGATATATTTTCTTCATTTTCAATCAATCACTGTCAAGTCTTGTAAATTTTGCCAGGTTGTCTGATTATTGGCAAATATTTTGGAACAGAGGAAGTTTAATATTCTTCCTCTGTTCCAAATACTTGCCAGGTGGGGGGCTCCACTTTCAATCGCAACATCCGCTAACAGAATCAGAGTCTCGGTAGATCAGATTCGGAATCAAATGTTGACAGGGAACAATTGCATTCGGGGCTCAAAGGCCACCGGGAAGCTTGGAGTCGAAGAGGACGCTTGCACTCAACAGTGCCAAACGGTAAGTGAGGAGCATGAGCTTCTCTGCGTGCATTTCCTCCTCCAGCACCTTCGCTAATGTATTCATCTTGCATACGATATTCAACATGTAGGCAAGCACACACTCGGAACTGTTGCTGGCGCCTGGGAGTCACCTGCTCGCAAGAGGCGCAGCGACAGATCCTCAGGATCTCATATCCGCGTTTATAGAAGACACGCAAAAATCTATAACAAACAAGTTGGTCGAGACCAGGTCTATGCTATGGGGCACAAACGAAATCGGTTCAATAGAAATAGAGAGCGTAATGGTATTGTGTGCACGTGCGATCGGTATCAAGGTGGCGAGCTCACCCGCCAGAACTAGAAAGGTACCCACGCTCGAATGTCGGTTGAAGGCGATGCCCTGGTGTCATGAAAATAAATGCTGCTAGTGACGCGGTAGCTCTCGTGGTATGTGGGCTGTTGCTGCTGGTGCTGGTGCCTCGGTCGTGGTCAACCAGGTGCACCAGTTACACTGCCTTCAAGGACGGCATGTGCTTTCAGCTCGCGATGCGCCTCGCCGCCTGGGAGATCTCTAAATCATTGCTCGTCACCGAGCGACTTGTGAGCGAGTTCGAAGAGACATACGAGCACGACGTCTCGCTCGGCATCACAGATGGTGGCATCGCATCCTTCATCGAATTTCTACACTGGAAGAAAGCCGCTCTGTCGTTGAGCGTGGTTAGAAAGAATCTGCTCAACCGCTCCACCAACACCGTGTGGGATCTGGACAATAATTCGCTTTCACCGGGTGTGTTTGTCGTCGCCGCGTCATACAAGCAGCTCATCTCTCACTGCTTCGTGATTCGAGTTCCGGCGGATGGGTCGCAGCGGCTGGTCTACCACCACCTCGTTAGTGACGATGACTTCGTGACGTGGACTACCGAGCTGCTAATGAATCTGGCATGGATCCTTCGCGCGCACTTCATTCGAGCAGTCGAAGAAGTTGGAAAAGTACCTCGAGCGAAGCGATCAGCGGAGGCGAAGCTGAATCAAACATGCCGCCAAAACAGAGGAAGAAAACCGGAACGACACTAAAAATTAAAAACAGTATATATTTTCATTCATGGTTTGGTCGGCGCATGTACATTCCAGGCGCGCCCAGTACCCACTTGGGCTGCAGCTTGTGGTGGCTTCATTCTGCGATTGTGATTGCGAATTTTAGTGGATTGTGAATCTGTGAATCATAGCGCTTGAATCGAATAAAGAGCCAGCACATCGACTTTGTGCGTGCGTGGCCATGTACTGGTCCGCGAGTTCATCGCTGATGTGGGGCACAGAGATGAGCTAGTCAACGCATACGATGGCCCCATTTCCTGTGGCATGTCTCGTTTAATCCAGAAGGGCTTCGTGTGATATTCGAGCCAGTCTTCTTGACCAATGGAGCGCGTTGCGCCTTGAGCAGCTCACTTGCTCTCCTTCGCCATGAGTGGCAAGCGCGAGCGGACCGACAAGGAGTAGGCCGAAGACGACTGCCGCAAATACTCCAGCGTCCTGGGCAAGTGGAGCGTGTGTGCACCTCCGACACTCTCCGCATGGAGATCCAGCGCACCGGTTTCGTCCTGAAGCAGTTCCAACTGGAGGCGTGGCACATCGCCAACCTACAGCGACTCCGCTGCTTCACGAACATCATTGAGCTGCCAAAACTGAACAAAACATTCTTCTACCGCTGCTGTACCGACGTATCCTTGAGCGAGAATGGAGATGACCCACCGGCGTGCAAGGATCCTGCTCTCAACGAGACGCTCCTCGCGTACCGGAGAGACCGGCAGCTTGTGGTCAGGTACACGGCCCCTCATCTTGACACAGCATCGGCGTCTCTGAACGAGCTAGCAACCCAGATACCCGTGAATGCCCAGAACATGATTGTGTTGCACTTCAAGAGACAGCTCCGGCAGTACGTGCGTTTCCGACACCAGAGGACCTCGGCAGAGACAGACGCCCTGATCCAGCGTTGTTTCTCAAGCACGGGCAGTTCTCACCAGCCGCGATCGAGCTTCGCGAGTGGCTGGGCATGCTGCCACACGAGAGCCGGCTCAAGCAGAATCTGGTTCACGCCTTCGCTAAGCTGCGCGACATGCTGGTCTGGATGGAAGCGTTCGTGGAGAAGAACCCAAACACGAAGGGCGCACGGGTGTTCTCTGTCCTGCCGTACTCCAACACGTTTGCTGCCGCGCATATCAAGATCAACGGCAGCACTCTCCACAGCATCTGCGTGAGAATCTTGAAGCAGAGTGCCATCAATGTGCTTCAGGTCTCACTGGCGACAAAGGGAGGTATGGTGACTCCGCCATACTTTCAACAGAACCGAGAAGTGCTATTGCTGACAGCGTTCGACGTGTCCCAGTTCGAGACCGCCAATCGCAAGTTCACTAATCAGCCCACGACCAATGGCTACAGCGTGTCAATGCTGTTGACGAGGCCCAAGACCGCCCTCGAGCTGAAGCGCGGCAAACTGAAGACGAAAGGAGTGGAGAACGACAAGAGCAAGCTCCCAGCCGGCTACAGTTCGGATATGGTGGTCGGCATCTGTAACGGGCTTATCCCGTTACATGATTGGCCAATTTGCATGTTGTCGCCGCAAGAGAATGGGTGACAACTGCGACGCGGTGGTCTCTGATTGGTTGGAATACTTCATTCCCAACCTATCAGAGAACGCCACCTCCAGATTGTTCGGCAGTGTTCTTTGGATCACTGGCCTCCTTTGACCACTTTTATAATTTAATTCAGATTTGGTTTTGCACCTAAAGTAACAGATCGTCTCGACCTTCAATCATGACCGACGCTTCCTCTACTCAACATGTAAGCAAAAGTACCGGAAAGTGAGCCCCGTTACAGCATCGATCCAGAGATGCGGTCGCTATACACGGCTGCCGGTGAGGACAGCGAACGCTATCCTCTCAACTCGAGAAGGAAGAAGGAAGGCCGCGGCATCAACGAGATCAGCACCAATGAGTACTAGCACCTTGCAGTGATGGAGAAAATGCGCTACTCGAACGACGGCTTCACTTCCATGTTCTCCACCCCTGTGATCATGAATGTCACTAGTTCCGTCTTCCTGTTGTTCCCGTACAGAATGATTTGCTTGAGCTGCTACTTCTCTGTGTGAGAGACCGAGTTGTAAGATTGCTGACAAGTGTGACTGTTACATACAGATAACGACGATGCCGAATGCCTACGGACACATCAGGAAGTCCGATACATAAGCAATTTGGCCCAATTTGCAGTGAGCGACCAAACGCAATGCCTAATCCAAAAAATAATATATTTTTAGCCAATATTATGCGTAGAAAGAAATCTGTACCCGATAAAGAATGTTACGTTTGAAAAGCTGGTTTTTAAACCGGAAAGTTGATTTTTAAACCGAAGCACATGGAAGCGCTTTTGCAAAACTGCTTCTGGTCACATCCTCGCTAATGTTGTTCCTGACTATGATCGTCCTTTTCACCATTATGAGTCTCTACTCCTTTGCAGATGGTTTGTTAGAGCACATGTCCTCCTCGAGCCATTCTGCTTCAAGCATTTTCTTAAGTGGTCCCATGACCCACGTCCAGCGGTTGGCAAACCGAGGTGGCATTGGCTGGAAGAGCCACAATTTTGGAAAAGCACTCACCAGCAACAATCTCGTGTGCCTCTGCGGACACGTGACACTGCAGGTTGTCCACGAGGACAGCAGATGGACCCTCGATCTGCGACTGAAGGACGTCGCGAAGATACTCACGCCACACACGGGAGTCCATCCACGCGTTGCTCTGTGTCGTTTAGTAATGTCCTAAAATCAAGGGAAAAATCATAGTATTTCGAAAACAGTCATAACATTTAGGATATAATGTAAAAAAACAACAGATAGATTTCGCTGGCATGTTTCCACTTCCTTTTCCCTTACAAAGTGTTTAAAACAGCATGGAACCCTAGCCGCTTTGTCAAAATTCTAGTGGAATCACTCCAGCAAGTGAATTCATTGCACTACCCTCAGCAAGCGCTCGCTCGTTCGCGCTCTTATAAACACGAGTCACAACCAAAACGATGGCAGCAAGCAACAGCGTTTCCAAGAGGCATAACTTCACGGACGCAGAAGACATGCTCCTGCTCAAGCAAGCGATTGTGGTGAAGCCTCACGCTCAAAAGCACGGTTTGGTGATGGGCAAGTGGGAAGAGATAGCGGCAACTCTTTTCGTGTGCCCTGAGTTTGACATAGACAAGCTGAGCACAAAGACTGCGCAGAATCGATTCAACAGTCTTCTTGGTATGTATTGGCGCAATGTGGTGATGATTGTTGTTGTATTGCAAAACTGTAGCGTTTGTCTAGCGTTTGACGTCCTTTTTATTGCTTCGTATTAACTATAGCTGGCGCTCAAAAGAAAAATCGTGACGTGCAGCGCCTCTAGGGCGTGGATGAGACCCACACAGAGAAGGGTCTCTTACTAGACGAACTGCTTTCGAGTATCAGCGACCATCAACACCAGAGAGTACTGCAGCAGCAAGCTGCGGTGGAGAAGGCGGAAGCGACTGAAAAGGCCGGCGAGATTGTTCGGCTGCTAGCAGTGGAGCGCCTGAAGCGTTGCGCTGATGACGGCCTCACTTCCAGCCCAGGAAAGCAGCCAGTCAAGTTCGCCAAGATTGCTGAAGTGCTCACGCAGCACAAGGGAAAAGAGCTTGCGTTCCAGCGTGAGCAGTGGATCGCTGCGAGAGAGGACCGATTGCGCATGGATAAGATTCGCCAGCAAGAATTGAGAGATACTTAGTTTTGCTAGAGTTGTTGGTGAAAAAGAAAGATGACGCTCATGCACTTTAGAGTTGTCCGTGAGTAACATCATGTCTGCACATATACAGTTTTGGCTATACAATTGTTAAGCTTTGTTAGAGTTGGCGAAGACGAAATGTAATGCTCATGCACTTTATGATAGTCTGTAGACGACATGTCCGCAAAGATTTAGTTATGGCTTCAAAATCGCAAAGTAAAGTGCATGCTCGCTGTATTTATTGGGTTACGTACTCATACACTGATGGTGGCTGCAAACCAAAAAAAGCTGCTGATTTGGTTGCTTAGGTTGTAACAACAGTGGCAATTGGTAAGTAGCATGGCTATACGAATGAACTTCCCGACTGAACTAAGCTGCAGCTTTAACTCTTTCTTGTAGTCGATAAACGCCCAGAGGCGCTTCAGGATGCCAAAATTCCACGCCACTGCAATTCGGACCGCGCTCATTTCTTTTTGAAGATCTTCTCGTGCGCTGAGAGCATGGCTTGCTTGTAGCCAGTCACCACATATTTGCTGATAGAGTACGCTGGATCCCCAAAAATTGCTCTGCCTTCAAAAATGCCAGTATTCATATCGAAGTACTCGATGATTTTGCTGGCCGCAAACACCGTCGTGTCGTGGCGACGGTCTTCGTACGGGCGATAGAAATGGAAGCACAGTCCATCAGGAGTTGTCAAACCTACAGTGCATGAATAGTGACAGAGTAATTTAAATAAGAACGCATCAAGTCGTCATGTGGCACAGCAGCATTCACTCACCCTGGAAGGTCAAATAATGGCACCGCTTGTGCCCACTGAATACGTGAGCCTGCAAGTTGGCCTTGTCGGTCCTTCCTCGAGCACTCGGGCGACAGATTTGCAGTTTTGCGCCGTCTGAGAACGCGAACACGCCCTGCACTGATGTTTTGCGTAAAATTGCTGAGCAGTAAGAGTCAATTCGATCGCGGATTACGTGGGTCGCGGCGAACAGAGTCTTCTTGTACCGTTCGTCAACATAATCCACTGCATATATAATTATTAGCAACACATTAACATAGACATACGCAGCAAAACTAATTATTACCAAGTCAAAGGAAAATGCGGCAGATTGAGCTCCTAGATCGACCAAACTTCTCGCTCATGCCGTGAAGATGGCGTGGGAACGACAGGCGGTGCAGCATGATTGCCAGTCCCTCCTCTTTAGTGCAGCGGTCCTTGCTCTCTGTTATGATGATGTTTGGGAACGCGAAGAGCTCTGCCAACAAGCAGACTCCAGACACGTCGAAACAAAAGTCAAGCTGTGCGTTCGCGTTGCTGTACGTGAAGAGGTTGAATCGAATTGCAGAATAGATTGGGCGCTCAGGGGTGGTGCACACACCTGCACCAACCAGTTCCAGCCACAGCGCCTCCTCGTCGAAGAGTGACAGCACTGCGTACAGCTCGAGTGTCTCATCTTGTGTCAGCAGAGTGACGGCACCGAGTGCTGTATGCCCTTGAGTGGTTCTGGCGCTCTGGCGCTCATTTTGCTGCATCAAATAGAGTACAGTTACATTTGGATAAAGTGCGAAACTAAGTGTGAGGAAAGTGTCTGAAACGTCTGGTTTGTGATTTTCACTGTCTCTTCTGGATTCACAGTTGTGAGATGTGAAGGAAGTGAGTGGATTTGTGGCGAAATCTATCTAATCTCACGTTTTGGATACCCAGACAGCTCTCGCTCGCGAATTGTTCCGTTTTTCGCGCCACGTAGAATGAAGAGAATCGGGAGTTTTCCTCCTGCACATACACAACAAGCACATTAGATACTGTAGTACAGCGCAGCAAATATAAAAGCTCAACTTACCATCCGCATGCACACCCAGCACTGCAGTCATTCTCGCGGAGTGACGCTCCATGTTGAGAACGCGTGCGTTGCCGCCACCACGCTTCGACCAGCACTTGTCTGGCGGCGAGTCGAAGTAGATCCCCGTTTCGTCAATGTTGATGATGTCTGCGGGATCGCACTCAGCGTTGTCCTTCCCGAACTTGTCGCTAAACTCATCTCGCCTTGCCTCGAGATCGACCAACGCTTCCTAAAAATTAAGCACCCAATCGAAATTTCAAAAGAGTTATTACAAATATGAAAATGAAAAATACAAAACATAAATTCACTTACGGCGCTTGGGTTGGCGCCCTGGACGAGAAGTCATGGCGATGAGCGAAACGCTGCAGCAGACGGAAGAGTGCCTGTACCGCTGACACCTTCGACTTCGTGCGTGGGCTTTTGAGGTACTAGGTGAGCCACGGGGAAAAGTTATTGCGGATGAAAGTAACCACTGTTCGCGTCTCTAGAAACTGTAATCCATAATCAAAAGCCACACAAATATGCTGAGTATATGCCTGCGTTCAAATGCGCATCAATTCACAAGCGAATGCCATACTTTTTCTTGCCTGCGCATGTCCTTCATAAACGAAAGTAAGTGAGACGAGAATGGTAGACTTTCACGTTTGTCCTTCATGAAAGACTTGCGCTGCGCCCACTCATCGAAGGCGCACAGCTCGTCCTCTCTGTCCTTCCACACTCGCACGTTTCGGCATGGCACATTGAAGAGGTCCGCGACGGCGTAGTCGGTGCGTGTCGCAAGCGCGTCGATCACTTGCAGCCGCTCCTTCACTGCGTAGGGTTTGTGCTTCTTTTTCATGGTTTCCTCGCAAATTGCGCTCTGAAAAACGGCGGGAATGTCATGCTTTCACGCACGGGGCCGTTGCCGCCGCTCTCCAGTCAATTTTGCTGCTTCTACAGTGCGCGCGGAAATGATAGGGCAAAATAGTTTTTTGTGCAAATTTTTATCAAATTAAACGCCGCTATTCTGGCATTTTCCACCAATGAAATGGGCTGTGAGGCGGTTCTTTTGAGGTGCTCCACACTCTCAGTGCATTTGTGGAAGTGAAGCAAGCGCGCGAAAGCCGCCGCACGTGGCGCAGCGAGCGCGCGGAAAAGATAGGACATATGCCTTCAAAGCTCAAACTGAA
>JAASFY010001237.1:0-10935 GCA_023334035.1 Globisporangium okanoganense
ATCAATCCATAGAGCCGTGGAGGTCGTGATTAGCTGATGAGAAAGCTTTCGTTTAGTTACATGAGAGTGCGTAAGACTGATGCTTACGGTGATGAGCGGCGGGACGATCGTGAGGAGGTCGATGATGCCCATGGGGCTCACAACGAACCGCAGACGCTCCTCGGACGCGTAAAAGTGCAGGCTCTATAGAAATTCAATATTGATCATGAATGGTCAGTTGGCTGAGAGATAACCAATGTAGGGCATTTTGCAATTAAGGGCTACGTACAAAGTCGATTGCGAAGAGCAGCGTGCAGAAGAGCTCGAACTGCGAATACGATTGGCTGCCTTCCGTGAACGTGGTGGACTCGTACGACTGCAATAATCGCACCATGCCTGGTTAGTTTGTTAATATAGGAAGCCAGATAGAGAGACAAGAGACAAACGCACATCGATGACGGAGATGACGACGAGCACCATGCTCAGAAGCACGTTGACTGCCTCGAGCGTGATGCCTCCTTTCCTGTTCACACAGCCAAAGGACAACCCGAACCAGTTAATACGTCGAGCGTATGTGGACAGGCACGCGTGCGGGACAACAACAACAATGTCTCAGGACGACCCATCGTACCCGTCGAGAAACGTCTGCACGCGCTCCTTCCACGAGAGCTCCTGTACGTCACCGATCTGCTGTTGGCGCGTCGGCGCTACATACCACCGAGTTGGATACAGTGGATAGATAGTGTTAGCTAGGGTACCATGGTGACATGTAGCGCTTATTGCGGGCTGCCTGGCTCACACCTGCCGGGGACGCGAGCGCTTGGTACGCCTGCGCAGGGTCCTTGGTGGCGGCGCGGCGCATGACGACGACCCAAAGTCGCGCTGATGCGGATGTGAGCTGCGCAAGCAGACGAGCGGGCGCTTCTTTGGCGCTGTGTCTCTCCCTGACTCAGGAGCTTGTGAAGTGAAGAGCGAGAGAGGTGGCTTCGCTGGGCAGAAAGGGAGGACGATTTGCGTGACGTGTGTCGCCCAAAACAAGAAGATCCAGTCCACCCAAAGCTATGTGATTGAGGCTAGGGTTATAAAGGCATACAGTTTGCAAGATATCGAGAAGAGAACATAAAAAGGGGGCATATGTTTCAGCCCAAAATGGCGTTCTTCTGGGCCCAAACGGAGGGACAAGAGTGGATTCGTTATTGACTGCGAATGAATCAGCATCGCCAACATGACGTCCGTCCATCCATCCGTTTTGCTCGTTGATCCGCCGCAACAGACATTGGGACAGCTTAATGGTCTGTGAGCTGGAAAAGGAGAACGACAGCTTAACTTGCGAACCATATATTATTTGGGCAAGTGCTTTGAATTTGCGGATGTGTGGCGGTGCTGCACGTGACCGACAACCTCGAAAAAGATTTGATGATTTCAACCAATCAGATCACGTTTTGAAAGGAAGGTGGCTACATTTTCTAGATTTCCAGCCAATCAGAAAGGATGGAAAAGCTTTTCATCAGCTGAATCTGAAGCCACTGACATCACCTGATCACACGATTTGCGGTTCCATTTTTTTGTTATTTTAGGTTCAATAAGCTGGATCCCGAAAAGGCGCGTGCCCAAAAAATAATTGCACATTGTTTTGACGAGTGTAAGTTCAAGGGACGTGGTATCTTCCCAGGCGCATCCATGTGTACGACGCATAAGTAGCCTCTCTCAGCAACCATGCGCTTCGCAACGCTGCAGTATACATCGATGCGACATGTGCTCGCTCATCAGATTGCGCGTCACTATTCTCCCGCGATTACCCTCTCGTCGACGGCTTTTGCGCCGCACTTTCTCAAGAGCTCTTCGCACTTTCTCCTACTCTATGAAGTCCAACACATGCCCGTGAGCAAACCGTCACTACAGCAACAACACATCGCCGTAGACAAGACACAGCAAGAAAGCACCCGAGTGTACTTGAGAAAGAATGAGGTCACGCCGCACGATCAAGCGCGAGCCAGGAGCCAACGACCACGACGACAACTCGACAGCGTCCGAGCTGTTGGTGCTGCAGACGTCTCATGACGAGCTCTTCCGCGACGACAGCGAACTGCTGCTCTCGGCCACGAGCCGATTTCTCTGTGATGACACTGTCAGCAGCTCCGCGTTTGCGTTCCCGCCAATCAACGACTTTCCGTCTTTCCAGGCGCTGCTGCAGGCGGCCACGACGGTCGTGGCTGCCAATGACGCTGAGGCGTCGCAACCAGCAGGCACTGTCACTGCCCGCGTAAGCACGCGCACGCAGAAGCGCCGCGAGCGGAACCGCATCTCGTGTCGCAAGACGCGTCTCAAGCGCAAAGTCGAGCAAGCGAGCGAAGATCTTCTCGCAGCCAAGCGCGCCGAGCACAACCAATTCCTCTCCGAGTTGCATCACGACCTCACACAGCAGCAGCATGGGCTACGAGAGCTGGAGAATGAGCAGGCGTCTTGTGAGTTAATCGTGCGCAGCCTGCACTTCCAGCTCATGGACCCTGAGTATGACGCCTCGTGGTGCTTCGAGCTTGATGATGGTGATCGCAGAGCCCGAGGTCGCAACGCAAGTGATGCTGATCAAGTGCTGCTGGACCAGTGGCAGGCGATCGTCGCTGAGCTGGAGAACGCAAGTCTGGATATCCTACAGGTTTACGCTCAACAGAAGATCAAAGACGGCTCTCAGTCCCAATGCGTGCGGTGCCAATGGCGCCTCGTTGGGCTCTCCAAGCAGCAGCTGCAGAACGGTCGCGCCGAGAAAGTGATGGTCTCTGGAGTGACGAGCGTGCGCTTTAACGGCCAATCGATCGAGTCCATCGACATGCACGTCATTTGAAGCCAGCCAGCGAACGATGTGGTCACGTAGCAGAACCGTACTCTGTCTGTGTAGATCTCTGTCGTAGAAGATTAATAAACGTGTTAGCGCAAAACCCCGCGCCGATCGTTACCTTAAATGCTGCTTCATTAGATCTTGTTATTCAGCTGCGAGGGTTGTTGGGGCACCCGTCCTCGATCAGGTGCAATCTCCAACCGCCCTTCCCTGGCGTAATGTCGTCGTGGCAGAGCGGACAGCGGTTCGCCTTCTTCGGGTGTGGGCAGGGGAGGCAGTCGTTCAACCCCACGTGCTTGTCGTAGAACTTGGTCGTGATCGCTTCGCCGCATCGAGGACACTCCTTGTGGTTCTTCTTAAGCTCGCACTCGGCCAGCAAGTGCTCGTTCAGACACGAGATCTCGATCACCTGACCGCACATCTTGCACGGACTGAGCATCTTGCAGTCGGCCCAGAAGTGGTGGTCAAGCCGGTCCGAGTTGAATTTGTCGTCCACGACGCCACAAAATGGACACGTGTACTCGTCCACGGATTCGTCATCGTCGTCATCTTCATCACCATTGTCGTGGTCCATCATTTCGTCCGGGAGCTTCGCCTGAGGTCGCGAATTACCCTGTCGGCCGCCTCCACCGCCACCACTGTTGGCTTGTAGTTTGTTGGCGTTCCCACCTCGTTGAGGAGCGGCTGCCGCTCTCGCATTGGCTGCTTTTGCGGTTTCCGCGGCCTCGAACGCTGCTTGGTACTCTTCCATTTGCTTTGGACGAAGCGACTTCAAGTATCCTTCGACCTCAGGACCGACAATCTACACACACACATCACATAGAAGATTAAACTTGAGCTGTCTTGTCGTCATTCACACTCACGCACAATATCCCATCGCCAGCATTCGTACCTCATACAGCGCAACCGTCAGCTCTTTCGCCGGATCCCGGATCTCTCGGTTCTGATGCGCAAAGCAGTTGCTGTCCTCTAAAAAGCTCAAGATGCCGGCCACCGAGTGGTCCGAGTCTGGGATCAGATCGAACTTTGCGACGAGATCCTTCATGACCAACAGCCGTCCCTGGAGAAACTTAAGTCCAAGCGGCTTCTTTGAGCGCTTTGTGAGGTGTGACGCGACGAATTCCACGCCCACGTTCTTCGCAGCCGCCAGACGCATGAGGATCGCGGCGGCCTCGTCTTTCACTTTACTCTGCGGCTCACCCAGCTTGTTGACGATTTGCGTCATGCTGTTTCCTAACTGTAGGCATTGGTGGCGACAAACAAGGTTAGTGCATTGATATCCATCAAAGAGCATTGCAGGCACTTCTATACACTTACGATCTCGCACATGTCGTTCCGGCGGACCTTGGACGAGAACGGGAGCATGCGCTCCACAAGCCGGAACGCCGAAAGCGCCACCTGCGCGATGCGGTCCCCTGCGCAACTTTGCACCAGCGTTGAGCAAACTTCCAGGAGCTGAATCGGGTCCACTGTGTACTTGTCGAGCTCCATCGTGACTTTGCGAATCGCCGCGTCTCGGTGATTCCACAGATTACTGTAGAAGCAGCGCGTGAAGAACAGTCCGATGACGCTGATGAGCTGTTCGTTCTCCTTCGCAAGCGCCGCAGGGATTTCGTCTGGATCCGGGAGGTTCTCAGCGTCAGGTAGGCCGCGAAAGTTTGGATTTGGGCCTCCGCTATTGCTGCTTGCACCACCACCACCCGTCGCTGGATCCTCGTCGTCATCTTGCTGGCCGTGGCGACTGCTACTGCTGCTCGTAGGGCGACGGTTTGGACTCCGGTCGCCTGGAAATCCGCCGCCATTTTCTCGTTTCAATCCTTGCTGCTGGTCATCAGGGTACATGTCACGCGGTGAGAAGCTGGAGGACGAGGTGACGTTCTTCGTGCCTAAGATGGCTGCTGCACCAGCTCGTGGGAGGACCTGACTACGCCCCACTGCCCGCGACTCGCTGTTCCATTTTCCTGGCAACGTTGGCGATCCTGCAGAAGGATACGAGTTGCCTGCTGACCCTAGAATCGGCTGCGACTCGTTGCTGCCAACGGACGCTTCCAGCAAACTGATCTCGTCCTTGATGCGCTTTGCCAAGTCGTAGTCTTCATTCGCGACCGCGTCTCGCTTCTGGGCTTCCAGCCGAGCCAACTGCAGTCCGATGCTCTTGAGCTGCTCCTCCATCTGCTTGAGCTGCTTAGCCTGGTCATAGTCCTCCATGGCGACCGCCTGGTCCTTGGCGATCTGGATTTCTCGTATCCGCGCCGCAGTCTTCGCGTCAAAGCGCAGGTCAAAGCTCGGATCGTCACTGCCGCCACCTGCTGACGGCTTTGGGACTGAACGTACTGCTGGGACACCACCACCACCGAGCAGCTCACCCGTTGACTGGTTCGGGAGCTCATCGTGCACCATCGCGAGCGGCTCGCCCAGTAAATTAACCGCCATGACGCCCACTTGGCTGTAGATGTTGCTCTCGTTGATGTAGCACTGGTGCAGCAGCATCTTGACGAACGTGGCTTCGTTGTCAATGTGAACGGTCTTGAGCTCACGCGCCATGTAGTTGCTCTCGACATTCGATTTGAGCGTCAGAAACCTGTGAGAACACACAATTAGTAACGGAATCCAGGTGGTAATAGCCGGAGTCTGTTGTTACTACATAAATATGAAAGCGATCGTTACCCAAGACGCTGGAACGTGGCGTCGTGCAGCGAGCCGCTCTTGCTTAGGAACAACTCAATCTTGGTCGCGATGTGGGTCTGGTGGGACAGCAGCTGCACCTGCTCATACGCACAACACATCATCAGCAATTGCACGACAGTGATGAGCACCTTGTGGCGTTATGACACGACATGTGTATGACCCAACTGAGACTGTGTGTTACCTGCGTGACGCGACACGCACCATCCTGCATCTTGAGCACCAGCTCCTGCGGGTACTCGCAGTTCCTATCAACATCCAGCACCAAAGCCCACGCATGTTAACGCACTATTCACAGATAACATGGCGTTATGGGAGCGAACAGCAAACACCACACTCACTTTGGCGTGAGGAAGCCTTTGCTGCTCGCCGCGTGCTCGTTGAGCTCTCGCGCCGGGAACCCCGGATCTTCGCCCGAACAGGAGACCACAGTGAACCGCAGCTTGCTCATCGCTTCGTCCCGCTAGTCACTCTCTCTGTTTATTCGCAGCCGTCGGCCTCGCCTCTTGGCCACTTGAGCCCGCCCGCGTTGCCGCTCTTTTCAACAGCTTCGGCATACAGATGTATTGGAGCCTGCAAAAAGCAAGCAGCTTCAAACGAAACGGCACGGCAATTCATTTTTGTCTCTGAATCGTGAGGGGTTTCATTTCAATTCATTTGAACAAAAATGAATTGCCAACCGAGCCAATCCGCCTTGTGTCTTGTTGTTGCGCAGTTGGAGGATCGAGAGCCAAAGGCGGCAAGCAACACCAGGTGAGGAAGGCGATTCTCAAGGGCTTCTCTCTGTGTGTGCCTCTATTGGGCTGTGGTTGTTATGGCTGGCGTCTGTGTATATATGTATGAGCACTGTATACGTGTATACTCTCCTGCTCACGCACCCATTGATGCGCTCGTGCTGCGTGTATACCCCGATCGTTTCGCTAACGAATTCCCCCTTTCTTGGCTTCTTCATCACCAGCGAATCGATCCGTTCGACCCGCTCGCTTGCGTCTTCTCCCTCTGTATACATACTCGCTGTATCTATATCCTCTCTAGTCAGCAGCCATGGCACCCGCAAAGAAGAACCGCGTGGTGGACAGCGAGTCGGACGGCGGCAACTCGTCCGCGGCGTCAGGCACGGCGAGCTCGCGTGGCTCGCGCTCCGGCTCCGGCTCGGATAGCGGCTCAGGCAGCGGCTCCGGTTCAGACTCGGGTAGTGGCTCTGGCTCCGGCTCAGGCTCCGGTTCAAACTCGGGCAGCGGCTCGGGCTCAGGTTCTGGAAGTGGCTCGGGCTCTGGGTCCGGCAGCGGCTCGGGCAGTGGCTCGGGATCAGGCACCGGTAGTGGATCGGACGGCTCGAACGCGTCTGCGAAGAAGAAGAAGCTTGTGAAGCGCGCGCCAGCAAAGAAGGAGAAGAAGGCGACGCCAGCCAAGGCGAAGGGCAAGAAGGCGTCGCCCGTCAAGCGCACTGGAAAAGGCAAGAAAGCCACGGGCTCGTCTGCGCTGAAGAAGGAGACGCTTGACAAGGCAAAAGCCGAAGCGGATGCCGACGCCGACAATGAAGCTGACGATGCGCCAGCGTCGCGCGGCAAGAAGCGTGCGTCGCACAAGATCGAGGAGGACGAAGACAGCGAAGCCGAGCTGGAGTTTGAGCAGAACCTCGACGGTTTGACCGAGGTGGAGAAAGAGAAGCGACTCCTGTAAGTACTGTGCTGGTGTGGATGTTGGATATGTGTGCTGTCTTGTCGACTGACTGCATAATGTGCAACAATACTGAAGCTAACAAATTCTATCAATGTGCGATTTTTATTTGTCCTCCTACAGTGATAAATACGAAGCTGATGAGCAGAAAAGCAAAGAGAAGGACCTGAAGAAGCGTCTTGCGGCGTCGCAGGGCAAAGGAGGCGACGAGTTCGACGAAAGCGAGGAAGAAGGCGAGGAGGACGACGACGAAGAGATGGTTTCAACGCGTCGTGGCGGCCGCAATCGCGAGAGCGATCGCCGCAAAGAAGCGCTCAAGAACTTGAAAGTGAACAAGTCCAAGGGCTCAGGCGACAAGGCGCGCTCGATGCTCGTCGACCGTTTCGGTGACGACGACGACAGCGACGGCGTGGGCGGTGGCGGCGGTGCAGGACGAGACCTCGCGGAGAAGCGTCGCAAGCGCCACGAGCTGCAGCGTGGTTCGCGTGGGCGCGGTCGCGACGATGACGACGACGATGATTACAGTGGCGACGACGATGACGATGTCAGCAGTCGCCGCAAGAAGGGCGGAGAGGCTGGTGGTGCAGGCAAAGTGTCGCTGCCGCTGACGCTCGAGGGAGGTCGCGTCGACGAAGAAGAGGAGCTCAAGCCTGAGGAGAACGTCCCAGTGAACTGGAACCAGGCGAATCACTACCTGCTGAAAAAGCGCACTTTCTTTGAAAAACACTTCTTCGAGCCATTCTTCGACAAGCTCGTGCGTGGCCTGTACGTGCGCATCCCGATCTCGGTGGTCGACGGCGAGATGGTGTACCGCTTCTGCGAAGTCGTCAACGTGTGCAGAATGGCGAAGGCGTACAACTTCATGGGTGAGTCCACGAATAAGGGTCTGATTTGCGCGTTCGGCAAGAGCAGACTCGAGTGGAAGCTCAACGGAGTGTCCACGCACTCGCTCAGAGAGCGCGAGTTCCTCGTCTGGCGCGCGACGCTCAACAAGGAGCGACAGCACTTTCCAACGCACGCAGAGGCGAAGAAACTTTATTGCGACAAGCAGAAGATGATGAAGCATAACTACACGGAGGAAGAAGTGAACGTGATGGTGAATCGCAAGAACGAAGTTGGTGGCTCGACTGTTTCGCTCGGAGTCCAGCGCGTCCGACTCGAGCGCGACTTGCGAGCTGCGCAGGACATGAAGAACTTTGAGAAGGCAGTGAAGCTGGAAGAACGACTGCAGAAGCTGCTGGCGGAGAACGAAGCGCGACAGAGTCGAAAGAGCGACGACGTGCTCCGCATCAATGAGATCAACAAGCGCAATCGCGAGGCCAACCAGAAGCAGGATCTGCAGGCGCAGGAGCTTAACGATGCGGGGTTGGAGAAGATGACGAGTGCTGAGCGTCTCCAGTTCGTGCGTGCGAACTCGAAGAAGATGTACCTGTCGAAAGACATTCTGGACAAGAACCTGGCGGACGGCAAGCTGATCAAGCTGCCTGACGGTCGCATCATGACGCTCAACAAAATTCACGAGGTGGAAGCGCTGCCAGATGACTTGGTCGCTGGCAAGTTTGGCGTCACGAAGAAGGGGTCGAATAGTTTAGAGATCGACATTGACAAGCTGCTCGACAAGCAGCGCGAGCACAAGCTGAAGGAGGCGCTTCGGATGGTAGAGAACCGTAAAGAAGAGGACTCGAAGGTCGAGTTTGTCGGCGTCGCACCGACAAACGTGCAGGAGCGAGCGAACTCGACGATTCGCATCCAGGACAGTGACGGCTCGTGGATGACGCTGCGTCCGGCGAACGAGATCGTGAAGGAGATGCAGAACAAGCCCGTGGTCTCGGAGGAAACGAAGTTGACTCGGAAGGGCATCACCGTCAAGGAGTACTTTGACCGCGTGAAGCGACGACGCGTGGGGGAATAACTGGAAGGTAGGAGAGAAGCGACAGCCATTGAGACGAGAAGACGAGTGCGCGGAGTCAATGAGCGCTCTAAAGAATAAAAGAAGACGCGCGTGCTGGGCGAAGCGTCCTATTTTTTAGAACTTGCGCACCACCAAACAGCATTTAGTGTCGTGAATAACTTGAAAGGTGCAGTCTCTTATTGGCTCGGACAACGAATAGCTCACAACAAGGCAAGCGCGTTGCTGTCGTTCGCTCGATGGAAAAACAAGACAGCCGTTAATTCCACCAATCGCACGCATGGGTACTACCCTAAAATGCATGTCAAAGGCGGCCCCAATGTACATACGGTACTATTAAAACCTTTCAAAAACGATAGCACCGCCTATGACATGCATTTCGTAAAAACGAAAGCTGAGGCGAGCACTGGTGTGGTCCACACTAAAACTCCTTTTTGAAATGCGTTTTGGAAGTGACGACCAAAACAACCATTTATACCACATTTGTCGATGTTCATTCTAGTCTCATGGTACCTCCGCGATGTTTTCGTGGGCACGTAGATAAGTTCGCGCAAGGTGAGCTGACTGCAGTGTGATATACGATGGGGTGAGGGACTAGCATGGGGCTTCAGGTTGATCCGGGAGTAGTGTGGAACAGCAATGTTTTTATCAATTTACATTAGTCACACACCCATGTCTGCAGACTGATCGACAACGTCCTGGTCATCATCAAGCACAATTCCACATGGATCAACAACAGATAGCTCCTCAAAGTCTTTTACGACCGCATCAAACAGCTCCTGCATCTCAATCACCTCGTCTGGCTCAACAGCAGCGGTGGCCCCAACTCCAAGCTTGCAGTGAGCAAACCCTGCCACGATCATGGACGCCGGAATATCCTTCCAGGTATTGCTTGCCCAGCGCGCAACCTTTGCTCGATCTGGAGCCTTCATCTCGAACGTTAGGGCTGTCGGTTTGATTCGGTGATCAGCAATCTGGCCTTGCAGATGCAGCAGCCAATGACGTCGAAGGCGATCCTTCATGGGCTTGATCCAGACAGCGTCGGCAGGCTGGCAAAGCCACGTCAGCCCGGGAGGCACCTTCACGAGGACGATGTTCAGCGACCTTGCGTACACCGTTGCCTCTTTTACCCAGTGGCCGTTGAAGTCATCAAGAAGGAGCATCACAAGGTCGCTGAACATGCTACGTTGCCCAAAATGGAAGCGCAGGAACTCTACAGTCAACACGCCAGTCCACCAAGCGTTCTGGTTTCCGTGAACTTGAATGTCGAGCTCGTCTTGAAGAGGCTCGATCTGGGTCCATAGGCGCCGCCCAAAGCCATGCCGCACGCGCTTGTTCTCCGCTTCGACCGCGACGATCTTAGACGGCGCGGTCTTCATCACCAGGAACAGCGGGTACTTAAAACCGTGGGAGTCGCCAAGCACCATCGCTGTCATGCGTTCCTTCTCCTTCTTGCCGCACTTCACCCAGACCGTCTTGCTGCCTGTCGTTGTGATCGTTGTGCGGGGCAGGAGCTCAAAGAACACAACCGTCTGGTCGGCGTTGTAGATGGTCTTGATGCCCTCGACGTCCGCTCTTCTTGCCACTTCATGTGCGAATGCAGTTGCTTGCTCCAGTGCATCAGTTGGAGCCGTCCGGTGTGCGTCTTCACACGGAACGAAAAGCAGCGGCGCTTCATGAAGCCGCTCTGCCACTGCCATGTTGCGGAAAAGACGCCAAGCGGAATCTTCAGTTGCTCGGCTTCCTTGAATGCGCGGATCTTGAGCATTGCAGACGACACAGGGACGCCGTCGCGGCGGAAGTCGTTTACCCACTTCACGATTGAAGTTTCTGCAGATTGTGGAAG
>JAASFY010001238.1:0-10928 GCA_023334035.1 Globisporangium okanoganense
CACATGAGACAAGCCCAACATGTGAATCTGCCCAGTTGAGCGCATTTCATCGCCTCTCCACAACAACAACAAGGAGCGAGCGCTTGCGCAATGATACAAATGCCGCAAGCACTTGCTAGCGCATTGCACAAGTGTGCGTGCGACCCATCAGCGTGTATCATTGGGCTGCGCGTCTGGGCCTCTAACTGGCTCGACGCTGAATGACGTCACTTGCCGGAGTTGTGGGTCATTCGTTCACAGCAATCTTTGCGCGGGATCACGGCGCGTCACCATGTGACAGGCTTGAATCTTGGTTGCATGCGCTCTGATTGGCTGGTGAGCAACTTGAATCTTGCAAACCGGTATCCCAACGGTATATTACATTTGCTATTTGTATATGGGAAAATCATTTGCGATAGAGACGGGGCGCAAGCAAGCAAACAAGCAAGACGGACGACTCCACACTCTGTCGGTCCAACTTGAACCGCGGTTCGGTTGCAGTTGAAGGCGCAATGTAGCAATCTGTGTGGGAATCAGCTGGGCCGCTTCGCTCTGGTCGTTGCTGGCAGTTAAAACTCACTCTGCTTGGCTCATTAGCGAATCTTCCAGCAAGCGCGCACGTCCGTTCGTCCTTCGTGTTTGCGCTCCACAAGATCGCACAAACAAGTAAAAACACCAAGCAACTCCACACAAGTCTTCACCACCCACCCCCACGAGCCACGATGATGCACGAACTCCAACGCAAGGGCAGCATGTCCCGTGGTAGCAGCATCGACAAGCAGGTACGCAACAAAGAAACAAACAACATGCACTTGCTACACAAACATCTACGCACATTGACCTGACACTTGTTTGTTTGCTGCGCTCGCTTGCTTGCTTGACTAGATGGAGGAAGTGACCGCACTGATCCAGGCCAACAACCTGTTCAACAATGAGATGATCGCGGCCGAGGTCCAGTGGTTCTACGGCCCGCTGGGGCTGCACGACTTTTACTTTTCCGGCCAGTCCGCGGCCGTGATCGCGCAGCACATCCAGAGCCTCATCGCGGCCAAGCTCATGTCCAAGGCCTCGGGCCAGGCCATGGACGTCAAGCTCCAGCAGGAGTCGGCCAACAGCGCGTTCTTCGCGGCGCGCAGCAACGTGCAGGGCGAGGTGGAGGCCAACACGCGCGTGGCGCAGCTGGAGCGCGGGCCCACGGAGGTCGAGAACCTCGAGCGCCGCATCGAGAAGCACTACCTGAGCGGCTCGCACGAGTGGATCGGCGACGGCGTCACGTCCGGGTACCAGGTGCTCGAGGCACCGGAGATTGTTGCCAAGGGCGGCGGCCAGCAGCGCACGTACCGACTGCAGTGCTACCGCTCGAGCGGCGTGCTGGACCCGGCGTCCGTGCCGTACCACGTGCGCATGTACTTTTTGCAGCAGCCCAACTTTGTGGTCGAGAACCCGGGCGAGACCGAGACCGACATCAACTTGGTGGCCGACAAGACGTTCCTCGCGCGCGCCGGCGACAGCCTCAAGCGCGTCTACCAGCAGTGCATGAACCAGGCCGTGAACCAGATGACGCCGGCGTTCCACACGGAGGTCTGGACCGAGCCAGACAACTCCAAGATGGCGCGCGTGACGATCGCGTACCGCACGGGCGCGACACACAGCTACTTCTCCAGTATCGCCGATGTCTACCGCCAGCACGGGCTCTTCTCGACGCGCAAGTACGCCGAGTTCTTCTCGAACGGCATCGTGATCTACGGCTTTTACCTGCAGCAGCTGGACAACCCGTCGCGTGGCAAGGGCTCGTTTGAAGAGCGCCTCGAGGCTGTTGTCGCCGATGCATCGCTGCACTTTGTGTTGCCCCGCACGTCGCTCACGCCCATGCTCACGGACAATTTGCTCAACCCGCAGCAGATCTCGTACGCGTACGCGGCGTGGAAGTTCACGTTCCACTTCATGCACCGGCTGCCCGAGGCGTACACGGTCGTGGCCAACTCGCTCCGCGAGCGGGACCCGTCGGCCTTTGCGCGCCTCGACCAGCTGCGCGCGACCATGAAGCTCAACACGTACACCGAGTCGCAAATCCTCGAGCACATTTTGGCGTCGGCGCCCATTGTCAAGATCCTCTACGACGAGTTCGAGAGCCTGCACTCGCACCAGCCCAACAAGAAGCCTGTGGACGCCGCCGCGACGCTCTCGACGCTGCGCAAGTCCATCGTCGCTGAGCAGGCGCTCGCGATCTTTACGCTCTTCCACACGTTCAACGTGCGCATCAAGAAGACGAACTTCTTCAAGAAGGACAAGGCTGCGCTTGCGTTCCGCCTCGACGGCGAGTTCCTCTCGCATACCGAGTACCCGGAGAAGCCGCACGCGATCATCTACGTCATTGGCTCGGAGTTCCGAGGCTTCCACGTGCGTTTCCTCGACATTGCGCGTGGCGGCATCCGCATGGTGCGCTCGTCCCACGCCCAGGTGTACCTGAACAACGCGTCGTCGCTCTTTGACGAGTGCTACGGGCTCGCATCGACGCAGCACCGCAAGAACAAGGACATCCCCGAAGGTGGCTCGAAGGGCATTGTGCTGCTCAACCAGGCCCACCAGGACAAGGCCGACGTGGCGTTCCGCAAGTACATTGACGCGCTCATGGACATCATGCTGATCAAGGACCAGGGCCCCGAGGACATTTTGTTCCTGGGCCCTGACGAGGGCACGGCCCACTTGATGGACTGGGCCTCGTCGTACGCCAAGAAGCGCGGCTACTCGTACTGGAAGGCCATCACGACGGGCAAGTCGGCGAGCCGCGGCGGCATCCCGCACGACGTGTACGGTATGACGACCCACAGTGTGCGTGAGTACGTGGTCGGCATCCAGCGCAAGCTCAAGCTCGGTGCGGACGGCCAGATGATCACGAAGGTCCAGACTGGTGGTCCCGACGGCGACCTGGGCTCGAACGAGATCATCATGAGCGAACAGGAGAAGACGATCGCCGTCGTGGACGGCTCGGGCGTGCTCTACGACCCACGCGGCATCGACCGCCCGGAGCTCGTCGCGCTCGCCAAGGCCCGCTCGCCCATCTCCGGCTTTGACACGTCCAAGATCTCGGCGGACGGCTACGCCGTGCTCGTGCAGCACAACGACGTGACGCTCCCGACCGGCGAGGTGGTCGAGAACGGCACCGAGTTCCGCAACCTGTACCACCTGCGTCCGTCGCTCACGGCCGACTTCTTCGTGCCCTGCGGTGGTCGCCCAGCGGCCGTAAACCTCAACAATGTCGAGAAGTTTATGTACCGCGAGGACGGCCGCACGCTCCGCTTCAAGTACATTGTCGAGGGCGCAAACCTGTTCTTCACCCAGGACGCGCGCCTGCGCCTCGAGGACGCCGGCGTCGTGCTCTTTAAGGACGCGTCGGCGAACAAGGGCGGCGTGACATCGTCGTCGCTCGAAGTGCTCGCGGCGCTCTCGCTCGCGGACGACGAGTTTGCGCAGCACATGCAGGTTGACGAGGTGAACAACGTCGTGCCGCCGTTCTACGCCGCGTACGTCAAGGAAGTGCAGGGCCGCATCGACTTGAACGCGCAACGCGAGTTCGAGTGCATCTGGGCCGAGCACGAGCGCACGGGCGAGTACTTCTCCGTGCTCAGCAACAAGCTCAGCGAGCGCATCACGGACCTGAGCGTCAAGATCCAGGTCTCCAAGCTCTGGGAGAACGCCAAGCTGCGCGAGACGATCTTCGCCGACGGCTTCCCAACCATTCTGCTCAGCAAGGTCTCCAAGGAGGAGCTCCTGCGTCGCCTGCCAGAGACCTACACGCGCGCGTTCTTCGCGTCGCAGCTCGCCAGTCGCTTCGTGTACACGGTCGGGTTGAGCGCGCCCGAGTTCGCCTTCTACGAGTTTGTCGAAGAGATCACGAGCGCCTAGAGCCAAGTTGCATGTTACCTGTAGAAGCCTGAAGAGAGAGCATTCATATCCCCCCATAAGAACAACAAATCGTACATTCATGTCATGCATCTGTTGTTGTCGAAAGTCACTTCAAGCTGCAAGCGATGTGGTCCACTTCAAGCTGCTCTTATAAAAAAACAAGCACAGTACAGAGAGGCTATTATTTTGGTCGTCTCGTGACGTCGTCGCCCATCCGCGAGTGCGTCACGTCACATGTCATGCGATCATTGGCGCTCAAGCACCAAGCACTAAGCAACATGACAAGCGGCGTGCTGTTCAAGCGCCACAGAGTTCAACGGCTGTTGTTGCATTTGGTGGAGGGCATCTATGGCGCACGTGGGAGTCAAAAGCGTAGTGGTGGTGGTGGTGGTAAGGTGTGTGTACTCACTTCGGGGGAAATGGAGAGCTCTCCAATTACAATATCATCTTGAGTGGGTCCTCGACGAGCTCCTTGAAGACCGCGAGCCACTGCGCGCCGACGGCACCGTCGATCACGCGGTGGTCGCACGCCAGCGTTGCCGACATCACCTGCGCGTACTTGTAGATCTGCGTCGCGTCCGGGTCTACAAACACAAATACATTAGAATCAACAATACAAATCCAACCGTCAGTGTCCATTGCGACCAAACACAGTCAGCCCTAAGAAATCAATGAAAAACGTACCGTCGTTTGGCACGACCTTCTTCTCGATCGTGCCGAGGCCGAGCAGACACGCCTGGTCTGGACGCACGATGCCCGCGAGCGACTTAACGTCGTACATGCCCACGTTGCTGATCGAGAACGTGCCGTTGGCCAAGTCCGCGGACGAGAGCGCCGCGTCGTTGGCCTTGGCCACAAGCTCGCGCACGTTCTTGTTAATGTCCGAGAGCCCCTTGCGGTTCACGTTCGCGATCACGGGCGCGACCGAGCCCCCGGTGGCCGTGGACACGACGAGGTTGATGCTGGTGTCGTTGTACTGGCGGATGAACGAGCCCTTCCAGGCCGAGTTCACCTCGGGCACCTTGCGCATCGCGAGCGACGCCGCGCGCACGATGAAGTCGTTCACCGAGAGCTTCTCGTCGTCGCCGCGGCCGGCGTTCAGGCGTGCGCGCGCCGCGAGGAGCTTGTCGAGCGTCAGGTCCGCCGTCAAGTGGTAGTGCGGCACGTCAAGTTTCTGCTGCGTGAGCTGCTGCGCGAGTACCTGCGCCTCCGAGCTGATCGGGTAGTCCACGTAGTCGTGGGTTGAGACAGGCACAGCAGCGCCAGCTGGCGCGGAGGGCACCACTGGGGCAGACGCCGAAGGCGCAGCAGGGGCGGCAGCCGTGGCCTCGCCACGCGCGAGCGCCTCTTCGACATCGGCCTTGAGGATGCGGCCGTGCGGGCCGCTGCCGTTGATCACCGCCAGGACGGCGCCCGAGTCGCGAGCGATCTGTACAGGCGAATAGGAACATGACAATCGATATTAGAGAGGGATCGCTCGAAATTCATATAAATTAGACCGTAAGCGTACCTTCTTGGCCAGTGGACTGGCAAACACGCGCTTCGAGGAGTCACGCGTTGGAGTGGAAGCCGCAGCTGGAGCTGGCGTAACGGTGGATGCAGCAGCTGGGGCGGCTGGAGCGGGCGTCGCGGCCGCAGGAGCTGGCTCGCTCGCTGGCAGCGCCGCGCCTTCGGGCGAGAAATTAGCGAACGCTGGCACGTCGTCGGCCTCCGCGACGGTCACGAAGATGGGCTCGCCCACCTTGATCTCGCCCGCACCGACCTGCTTGAGGATCTTGGCCAGGTAGAAGTCGTCCGTGGCCTCGTAGTCGACCACGGCCTTGTCGGTCTCGACCTCGCAGATGATGTCGCCGGCGGCCACGAGCTCGCCCTCGTTCTTGTGCCACTTGGCAATGTTACCAGTCTCCATGGTCTGTTTAATACAGTTGAGCGCATTCATGTTAGGACACTATTATAAAAGAGGAGCCACATCAGAGATGGACGCAATAGACGGATAGCGTACAGGTGAGAGCGCTGGGAGGCCGATGACCTCGTGGTCCGGCAGCGAGCTGAACGAGCGCACGGCCGTGAGGCCGTTGCGGCGCAGCGAGGCGTCGAGCGCGCCGGAGCGCACGTCGAACACAGCGACACGCTGCCACACGTTGCGGGTGCGGCGCAAAACCTGCTCATACAACACACACATAGGCACAATTAGTAAGTCGCCATTATACAAACGGCCATAGCGCCAATGGCACCACTCTCGCGCTGCATATCCGTCGCATAGACAGACAGCTCATGACGGAGATCAAGCGCCAACGCGCCTCGTAAGCTCCCACACACATGATGCGAGAGGGGCGCCCTGTGGCTGTGACTATCAGCAGTTCATAAGAGGGGCGACGTACCTGGAAGCGCTGCATGGTGCTTGGGCGTCGGGCGAGTCTTCGTTCTCTGAGGCTTCTCCCCACTTTTTGTTTCTGCTTGGTTCGGAGGGCTGCGGGTGAGCGGTGACGAAGCCCCGGTGTGTGTGTGTGAAGGAGGATGTTGCACGAAGGTTGTAGGAATGATGTTGGGTGAGAGGGCCGGCGTGGCTTTTTTCGTGTGCAGCGGGCTTCTTGGCTCGGACTCGGTATATGAACGCGCGCTTTGAGGAGTGTTGAATGGACTTTGGACAAGCGGGAAGATACAGGTTGCAGGAAGGTCGCGCTTGAGAAAAACAATGTACCGCTTGCAGCGGTACAGGCTGGACGAGTGAGAGCTGCGGTTCACGGTTCCAAAATGAACCGTAGAGTGAAAGTGAACCGTGTCAAAAGGGAAGAAAATCTGTGACGTGTGAAAAAAAGACGCTCCGCAAACTTCAACACCAGCAATATACAAACCGGTGGATGGCTGTTTAAATTGCTGTGGCGACAGCTTCGGAATCATCCATCCATTCACAAGGAAGATACAATAAACGCATACACGAATTGGGCTTGCTGCTGTAAGGTATTATAATACTCGTTCACAACTGGCCTTGCACTACTTGAACGTCATGATTCCGGTAGAGCTCGAGGCAGCAGCCGACGAGGCCGCTGGTGCTGAAGTGGAAGAAGTAGCATGCTGGTCATCACCCCTAGACGCAGGAGCTGGCACGGAGGCAGGTGCACTGCTGCTGTACTGCTACCAGGTGCTAAATGGCGCAGTGGTCGCGTCCGCGATCGTGCTGCTGGCGACTCCTCCTTGAGGCACCGCGCAAGTATGTACGAGAGCGAGTGGAGCGCCAGCCAGATCGTGCCCAACGCTGCTGGTACAGCTGCACCGATTACAATTTGCCACGTGCCCAATGAAGACACACCGCAAGCCAAGTCCTTCAATGTGTCGGGACTAATATGTAGACTCGTGGACTTCATCAGAGCCATTAATTAATTACTATGTATGGTGCAATTTGTATCTTACTCAGCATCACACAAGACCGCCACATGAGCCACATGGCTCTAGCGAACCGTGGCAGTTGTCAAAGGAAAAAAATGGACGCGCGGCTCCAGCGATCGGAATGAGCAATTAGTTAGAACACTTGCAAAGCTGTTGTTGCTTTGCAAAACGGCCATGTTGGCAAGGTCCATACAGTGATTTAGCGTTCGCGTGAACTTCGGTGCAACAACAGCGTAAGATGTCCGTATATGGTGCGTGCAAGCGATTCTTCCATTCTGATATCATTTCGATCATTGGGAACGAACGATGCTGAAAGGGCACACTGGACCGACCTGACTTTGGCGACGAGGACTTTCAGCACACCACACTAAACACCACACCACCAGCAGCACGTGTTAGCAGCAGCATGCATTAGCCGGTTAGCCGCTCATTTGCGCACCCTGAATAATGCACCCTGAATAATATGTCCAAGTCCGCGCCAACTTGAGAAGCAAATCAAATCCCACGAGCCCATTTCCGCATCAGCAGCGGCACCCGCAAGGAGCTCTTCGCATTAACCTCTCGGTCTCTGTCTCCACGTGACCATGCGCAGCTTCCGCGTGTTCTATGACGAGTGTCTGCGCCGCAGCCGCTGCCGGCAACGTACGTCGAGTGGTCCCACGGCTCGGGCGAGGGCTTCACACCGTCCCACCAGGGCCCGTGCGAGGTCTGGTGCGACGGCGCGCTCGCGCTCAGTAACGACAACTGCGCCAAGAACTACGCGACAGCGCCCGCGAAGCTCCCGATCGACCACGCCAAGTGCGTCGGCAAGAAACTGCTCACCACGATCTGTGTACGATCTGTGGGAGGGGTGACGACACCGGTGTCGGTGCACTGGAAGCGATGACTCCAACCAGTACAGTAGCTTCAACTGATGCCCACTGCATTCGGTGGAGATGTTGCTCACAATCTTAATAATTCGGTGCGCTTTGTCCGTATACCGACGGGTATACACGAGTATACAGTACACACAACACGAGAGCGCTGTCGTGATTAACAGCTGTAAGAGCCAGAGCAAACCAAGTGTCCTCCCAACTCGTTCGCCCACACCATGTGGACGATTACCACAGCAGTCGAAATCGTCCTTTGGTAAACTGGCGCGTTTGCACCAACAAGGTGGTGATAATCTTCTAGAGCTCCCTGCTATAGCAACTCTTAAATTTCAACTTGTGCGGACAGAATACAGTGTAGCCGTCTACAGTATCAATCGCTTTCAATTGATTGGCAAATTTATGTTGCTGAGGGAGAATTATAGCAACTTTGAAAGAAAAAGAGAGGTGACGTTAATCGTTGTTCTAATTTACATGCGTTGTAACGAGAGCGAACCACTCTCGGTGCTGCTGCCTTGGCACCAGCTGGCGGGTAGGCAGTCGTCTGCAGCAGCCTCTTTGAACTCAAGTCCCGCTCGACTCAAGCAAGTGGAGACATAAGCGGCGCCGAGGAGCTCTTTATTCTTGAATCCCCCCGCTACAGCTCAAGCGTAACTTTCCACATCTGCCAGCCATGTTCACGTCCGTCAAGACCGTCCAGCTCGCATGCGTCGCCGCTGTCTTCGCCGTCGCCAGCGTTGAGGGCCACGGCTACATGTCGGTGCCAAAGACCACGTTCGCGATCAACGGCGACCCAACGCAGTTTTGCGCGACGATGGACGGCCCGACCACGCTCAAGGAGCCGGCGGGACAGATGTTCACGTTCACCCCGGATGCCAACGCCAAGGCGTTCACCGAGGCGTTCAAGGCCCAGACCACGTACGCGTCGCTTCGCGCGCTCGTTGATGCCAAGGGACAGTTCATCAGCGGCGCGAACAAGCAGTGCGGTGTGACTAGCCCCACGGGCGCGAAGCAGCCACTACCAGAGAAGTACGTCGAGTGGGCTCACAGCAACGAGGAGGGCTTCACGCCGTCCCACCAGGGCCCGTGCGAGGTCTGGTGCGACGACAAGATGGCGTTCCAGGACGACAACTGCGCCAAGAACTTCCCAGCAGCGCCGGCCAAGCTCCCGTTCGACCGCTCCAAGTGCCTCGGCACCAGTATGCTCAAGATCTACTGGCTCGCGCTCCAGTCCGGCACGTGGCAGGCGTACATCAACTGCGCCCCACTGCAGGCCACCAGCGGCGGCAGCGCGTCGTCCCCAGTCGTGTCACCGTCCACTACGCCAAAGGCCACGACCAAGGCGCCAGCCACGACTTCGGCCCCAGCAACGACTTCGGCGCCAACCAAGGCTACGACCACGGCCCCCACCAAGACCAAGGCCCCAGCCAAGACCAGCGCTCCATCCAGTCAGTCGGAGACTGGCGCCGACGCTGGTGACGACTGCGAGCTCGACATCGCGGGCGCGATCAAGAAGCCAGAGACCGGCGCTGATGCGGACACTGACTGCGAACTCGACATCCCGAGCACCAAGAAGCCAGAAGCCGGCGCTGATGCGGACACTGACTGCGAGCTCGACATCCCACGAACGACCAAGGCCCCGGCCGCGGCTGCGACCAAGGCGCCAGCCGCCACCGACAGCGCCAAGCAGACGGGCTACCGCAGCATGGAGTACGGCTTTGACGCCCTGGACGAGAACGACGACAACTAAGCACAACACACCGGGGATCCGATGCCTTTAGCAGTTCGACTGTAAATGGATTGTAAAGTGCATGCAACATTGTGGAGCGTAAGAGTAAAGAACATCATTCATTTGTAACTTGTTGATTCTGTTTCTGATGAATCGAAGAGCTCCCAATCTGCAGAGCATCGGTTGCCAAGACAGCGCCAAAGACTTCGGATTGGGCATGAAACCTCTCGGAGATCGAGGTAATCATTCGACAACGAGGATGTTCGTATGAAGCTAACTATAAAAACCTGCTTAGCCGGAAATGTTGAATGCTACGAAATATGCATGTTTGGCTGTCTGAAGTTTCAGATGGAGCTATGATACTATCAAATGGAGCCGTCGACTCATTTCGCTTCAGCAACGCAACGTCACGATTGACTTTTTTCACCAAGCGATGGGTTCACTTTCGCTGGTCGTGACGCAGTCAGTCTAACATCCAGTGGATTTTTTCAAAGGATACCTCGATCAATATGGTGTTGGACAGCCTTCGACTTCAAAATCCTTATGGTCCTCATTGCAACAACGTTTTTTAGTATCACGCAAAGACAGCATCGAGGTCCAAAGTGAGGTCATCGAGAGACTTGGTTTAGCCAGGCGCGACCCAGTTCTCAGCTATATTCGCTGAGCGTCTCGCTGGAAATTCTGGGTCGATAGCGAACCAGAACGTTGAGAAGTCGGCAGTAAAAGAAGCAGTGAATATTACAGTAGCAGTTAGTAATAGTTGTGCAAAAAAACAATGTCAACACTTCTCACCTGCTGAGCATCCTCTGATGACGACGACATGCTCTTTGTTCCTTAAGACGGCGCTCTCACTCCAATTGAATGAGCCCAATGCCAGGACATGGCCATTTAGAACACAATACTGTAATTTTAGTTAATATATACTACCTCTGGTCCACATTAATGTGGCCCAAAGGATTTGCATTTGGTCCACAACTCAATGGCCCTAATATAAAGCGTTTTGATTGGAAGATAAAAACATTTTATACCAATCTGATTGGTCAAAATTATCTTTTCCA
>JAASFY010001239.1:0-10923 GCA_023334035.1 Globisporangium okanoganense
GTGCTCACTAAATTTACAGTTTTGAAACCAATCCCTGCATGCATTTTGGCCAATTGGCATCATTTATTATGACTGTCAAAAAATATAAACTGTATAATAGTATACAAGTGTGAGTATACTTATATAGAGGTAAAGACTGCTTTGCATGCGTTAAAAGGGGGAAATCTAGGGTTTATTTAAGAAATACATGGTCGTGGACTTCAGCTAATCTCGGTCATATACCCCTTAATAAGAGTAAACGTTTAGCGCAGTTTTTACAGAACCACTCCATGGAATTAAACGAATGAGCCTTACTATGATTCGCCAAGATAAATCGATTGGTGTAAAAATATAATGGTGTAAAAAAATGTCCTCGATGCCCCGCCCACTGTCAACACGGTAAACCAGCCTGTAAATTACAAAAAGCAGCAACTGGCAGAAATCTATTTTAGCTCGTGAAGATCCAGTCAAGGACGAAGCCTTCGTGCTCGCTGACATCGGTCACACGATGAGCAACGTGCGCCAGGACGCCGCGAGCGTCGCGCAGAGCCAGCTGCACCCCGAGAGTGCCGCGGCGTTCGTGCTCTTCTACCTCGAACGTGAACGTGCCGGCGCTTCGCTGGAGCCGGTTGGCGCTCCTGTCCAATGGTGTAAGCGTGCGTGACAAAATGTGCTACTCATCGTCGCGCGAGTCGTCCAAGAAGCAGCCCGGCACGAACTACTTTGTCGGCGAGTTCCACGTCGCCGAGACAGTAAGTAACAACATGCGCGTGCTTATTGTTTCGAATGTAAACTGCACCTATCAGTGTGATAGGGACACAATGACGAAGAAGAACTAACGTTAAGTGTATGTATGTCCATGTACAAATATATGATGATGGTGGCTTGCTGCTGAGAACCCACCCGTTTTTGTCGCGTACCGGTACAGCGGTGCGCTCGTGTCAATCTGACACTACCTGTTCTCTCTTTCTATCAGGCTTCCTGTATATCTGCCCAGAATAGTCCCCAGCGCGCCAGAAGATGGTCTAGTCGACGTGCAAAGCCATGGTGCTTGCTGTGACCACGGAGCTCGGCCTGAACTTGACAAAAACGGTGAGCATACTAGACATGAGCCGGTACTTTATCATGTGCTATCAAATTGTCCCATATTGTGCTGGTCGTACCCATCCAGATAGAGATCAACACTTAGTCGCATGCCGTGGAGGACGTTCACGCGGAGCTCGCGCCGCCAAAGACCGAGCTGATGAGAACCACGAGAGACTGATTGGCCGGTATTCTTTAGCCCGAGGCTCAGGTCATCTTGTGATGCACATCAACCAAAGCAGCTACTAGATACTCTCCAGCGGCTATTCAAGGTCACGGACCCAAACAAGATGGCCACGAGCATGATCCACGAGCTCGTGTTCATCAAACAGCACCTGGAGCAGGGCGTGGCGCATGATATCGTGAACACATAACCAAAAACATCAATTTGAGTTCAGAAGATCAAATTTAACATGCCTTAGTGTGCATGCTGCTGCTCGGTTCTCTTATATAAATGGTATTTAAATATGGATATGCCTATACCAAAGCGCGACACGTGGCTTTGTTGTGGCCGTCAGCCACACCACACTTGCCACACTTGTACACGCTGTGCATTTTGATAGTCTGCGCACGTTTGCCGCGTGACTTGAGTCAGCGTATTCGTGGACGACCAGCTTGCATAATAAAGCGAGCAGGGAAAATGGTTGGATCTTTTGTCAGCATCTCGTCGTCAGGAAGTTGGATTGCTTCTTGATCCTTCTGGTATTGCTCGACTTTGTAGCATTCTCCCATCAGGTCGAATGCGTTCTCAATGCAACCGCTCACATTAAGCCCAGCAAGATGTGGCGGCAGGGAATGCAGTGCTACATCCATGTTTGGCACGAGCTCTCGATCTTCAGTAAATCAACCTTGCGCTGTCGTATCGCATGAGAAATGCGAGCAACGTAGGCCACTGCTGCTGAACTGAAAGCGACTCGATAGAGTGGCATTTGACTCAGCTCGATCTGGAATTTGTGTTCTGCCCTAGGAGTTGTCACTCGTTCTTCGCCGCGCCACGCTGCTCCGTGTTTGAGGCGAAAGTAAGCGTCCGTCATAAAGATGCTCGCGTACGCGTGGAAGTACTCGTACGGTAGCATGAGACGTGGCTTCAACTTCAATGCCCTTGCTTGCTCACTCTCTACAAAGTTGGTGGTGCGCCAGCCATAGAGTGGAGTGGTGAGATAGTACAAGTAAAGTACCCACTTAGCCGGGGGAATGCTGGTGAGGTACAGTGCAGCAGGCTGGTTAACATGAGCAAGATCTGCGATGGCCGCGTCAAACTCTACTTTGTTTGGCGCTGTTTGAGCTCGCCACACCAGCCCATCGTGTAGAACAGCGAGCTTGACCTGCTTGTCGGCACGCATGCTGCCTACAAGCAATACAAAATAAGCAATCTTGTTCAGGAACATAACTTGAGCCAATCTCTTACCAAGAATGTGCCGTGTGCAGAACATGTTGGACACTATCAGCTCTCGAGCAGCCGAGATGATTCCAGGATGTCGATCTTACAACACTGGGACGTCTCACAGCGAAAAGCCGCATGACATGACGTTACTGAAGAACCAATAGTAACTGGAGTAATCTTCAAGAGGCACGAGCGATACCGCAGCAACAACCCGATTCTTCAGGTTTTCGTCTCTCGCAACCAAAATTATTTGTACGCCGTTGTACTTCCTGTGCTTCATGTGGGCAGCGTCGATGCCGTAAATCCGGAGCCCTTCGTGGAGCCGGCTCGGATTGAGCACAATGAGCGCTCGACGGAAGCACCCCAACTCGTTACGCTGGATGTTCGTGTGGACGCCAGGGTTTGCCTGCTTGACTTCGCCAGATAGTTTGGGATAGCTCGATGGTCTGGAGGTTCTCAGATAGCACGTCGCTCAGTATGTCTTGCTTTGCTCGATTTATTTTGCTGAAACTGCAGAAGATATCGACTTGCATTCGGAACTGGCTCTCGGGGACAGATGCCGACACAGTGACGTCTGCCACCACTGCAAATCGAAGCAATGAGTTGACCGCGGGCTGCTTCTGCGTGGGGTTTGCTGTGGCAGTGCAGTTGCTGTGGTTGAGATTCACGGTTGGGACGCGCCAAAAGTTTGCCTGACCATTGCGCCTAGTCAGCGAGAGGTTCACAAACCAGTTGCACATCGATTTGCTCGCGTAGCGCAAACGCTTGAAGGTACCACCTTTCTTCTTGACAACAGCACTTTTACCTTGAGACAGAGAAAGGTCCTTGATGGCATCCCAGACGACCATTGCTCCTTCTTCAATGTTGCCAACTTGGCAAGCGTTCCGCGCTCATCGCACACATCCAAGTCGTCCATGTCGGCCTTTCACAGGAATTGCAGCTCAACAGCCCCAACCGATCAAGTGTTTTAAGTGGGTTCACCTCACAAAGGTCATATGCTTCGCGAGCTAAACTAGATTTCTGCCAGCTGCTGCTTTTTGTAATTTACTGTAGTCACATGTGACCATCAATCATTCTGTCGTTTATTGTGGGTTTTGCCACGTTTCACCCATTCATACAAAAGAGCGCCCACGGGTTTTAATTGTAGGCCACGTAGGTCACAAGCTTCCCAACAACAGCAGATCCTCTCTCTGGACAACACCTCCGCCATGTTCCCCTCCATGTCCGGCCACGGCAGCATGAACGCCGGCTACCCGAGTGGCCCGAGCGGTCCCCCTCCACCGGGTGGTGCGCCAGGCCCAGGCGGCCGCGCCCCCGGCGTCCCCGGCAACCCCAACTACTTCACGGACAAGAAGAAGGGCGAAGTGAACGAGCTCAAGAACGTATGGTATTTCTCTTCTATGCCTGTGTGTGGATGAAGGGGGAGGGGATTATGGTACTTATATATGTGTGGTGTGGTGTGGTAGCTGCTGCGCGAGGTGACGGTCGAGAAGGACGTGAAGCGCAAGCGCGAGATCATCAAGAAGGTGATCGCGTATATGACACTCGGCATCGACGTCTCGCGGCTCTTCAGCGAGATGGTGCTTTGCGTGGACACGAAGGACCTCATCTCGAAGAAGATGGTCTACTTGTATCTGACCAACTACGCCAACAAGAACTCGGAGCTCGCCATCATGTGCATCAACACGCTGCTCAACGACTGGTGCGTTTTCTAATAGCATGCTATTGCTTTTGGGATAGAACCAACTATACATGTCTAATTGTCTATGATAATATTATTCTATAAACACAGCCGTAACGAGGACCCGATGGTGCGCGGCTTGGCGCTGCGGTCGCTCTGCTCGCTGCGCCTCGACTCGATCCTCGAGTACATCCACGACCCGCTGCAGCAGTCGCTCACGGACACGAGCGCGTATGTGCGCAAGACGGGCGTGATCGGCATCCTCAAGGTGCACTCGCTCAACCCGGAGCTCATTAAGGAGAGCGACATGATCGACACGCTCTACAACATGATCCGCGACCGCGACCCGCAGGTCGTGTCCAACTGCCTCGTGGCGCTCAACGAGATCATGGCGGACGAGGGTGGCATCGCGATCAACCAGCAGATCGTCATGCACCTGCTTAGCCGCATCTCGGACTTTAACGAGTGGGGACAGTGCAACATCTTGCAGATCGCAGCGCGCTACAAACCGGTCAACGAAGACGAGGTCTTCAACATCATGAACACGCTCGAGCAGTGCCTGCGCGTGTCCAACAGCGCCGTGGTGCTGGGCACGGCCAAGTGCTTTTTCCACCTCACCGAGCGCATGGAGGGCATCCAGGAGCAGGTCTTTGAGCGCATGCGCCAGCCGCTGCTCACGCTCATGACCGGCAGCCACGAGATCAACTTTTGCGTGCTGCACCACATCCTGCTCATGGTCGGCAAGAAGCCGCGCATCTTCAGCCGCGACTACCGCCAGTTCTACAACCGCTACAATGAGCCGACGCACGTCAAGTACGTCAAGATCGACATCCTCTCGGGCGTCGCCGACGCCTCGAACGTGGGCGACATCATCACGGAGCTCAGCGAGTACGTCACGGACGTGGACCAGGAGCTCGCGCGCCGCTCGATCCGCGCGATCGCCGACATCGCCGTCAGCAACAACTTCTCGGTCGGCTTCCCGTCCGGGTACATGAACACGCCCGACGCCTACGGCTCGCAGGCGGCGGCCCAGGCCATGTCGGCCATGCAGGACCAGATCGTGGACACGATGGTGGACTTTCTCGAGATGAACCTTGACTACGTGCGCGACGAGAGCCTCGTGGTGATGAAGGACCTGCTGCGCAAGTACCCGGAGAAGCGCCACGACGTGCTGGACGTGCTCCCGCGCATCATCTCGTCCGTGCAGCAGCCGCAAGCCAAGGCCGCGATCGTGTGGCTCATCGGCGAGTTTGGCCAGGACATGCGTCGCGCGCCCTACGTGCTCGAGAAGCTCATCGACGAGTTCAGCGAGGAGACGTCGTCCACGGTGCTCTTGGAGCTGCTCACGTCGGCGCTCAAGCTGTTCTTCAAGCGCCCGCCCGAGATGCAGAGCATGCTCGGCCGCCTGCTGCAGGCCGCAATCAACGACTCGAACCACCAGGACGTGCGCGACCGCGCGCTGCTCTACTACCGCCTGCTGGAGCGCCAGTCCACGGACCAGGCCGCCGCAATCGTCGCGCAGTTCCGCACCGAGGAGCCAGTGCATCAGTTCACGGAGATGGTCGAGAGCGACCTGCGCGAGAAGCTCTTCCAGGAGTTCAACACGCTCGCCATCGTGTACAACAAGCCCAGTGAGCTCTTCATCGCCCAGAAGCACTTGGCGGCACCTGCTGCGGACCTGGACGATGAAGACGACGAAGACGATGGTGAGGGCGGTGACGAGGATGAGGAAGAGGGCTATGGCGCCCAGCAGCAGCAGTACAACGCGCCTGCGGCCTCGATCCACGCGGCCTCGTGGCAGAGATCACAACCGTCACCAGCTGCAGCGCCCAGCATGGACCTGCTGGACATGGACTTTGGCGGCTCAGGCGGCCTTGCTGCACCAGCAGCAGCCCCAGCGGCGCCCGCGTTCACGCTCGTGCCCAACCCAACGATCGACGCCGCGTCCTTCCAGGCCAAGTGGACGAACTGTCGTGTCGTGGGCAACGTCGCCGTGCAGCTGCTGCAGATCCCGTCGCAGGGCGAGATCGAGCAGGCGTTCGCGGTGCACCGCGTCTTCACGATGGCGTCAGGCGACGTCGGGCCGCAGTTCAAGTTTTTTTTCTACGCGCAGGACGCGCAGGGACACTTCTACTTGGCCGAGACGCTCATCGAGAAGGCCGAGCGCGTGCTGCGGGCAACGGTCAAGGGCGAGAACGACTTTGGCGGCGCGCAGTTCAGCGAGCTTATCAAGCGCGTGCTCTTCGGCTGAGTTTGGTTGGTAGCCTGTTGATTCATTCACTGACCCACTCACACTCACTGCCAGGGAGACTAGGGACGCTAACAAAAGCCAAGAGCCATGTGTGTTTTGACCTGTTTTGGATATGGGTGGGGCCTCGTCTCGTGACCAACTGGCACATGTGCACTGCATTTAGCTTAGATATCCTCCCACAGTCTCTTTCTTTCGCAGCAGGAACTAGACAACCAGGGAGTCGCCATGGCGGACAAGAGCAGCGTACTGACGCGCGTGCACGCGATCATGGACCGCGTCTACTCGCCCTACACGGGGCCGGCGTGGCGGCCACTCGCGTTCCAGGGCCGCAGCCGCCGGTACCTCTGGAGCGACGCCTTCGGCGTGTGCAACTACATCTCGCTGCACGACGCAGCGACTGAGAAAGAGCACAAGGCGCAGCTGCTGAACCAGGCAGACGTGCTCATCAGCGACGTCCACGAGGAGCTCGGGTGCTATCGTGACTCGCAGCGCCGACTGGGGAGCTCCTCAATCGCAGAGCCCACGCGCGGCGGTCTGCGCATCGGCAAGGAGGACGAGCAGGAGGACGGCCAGTACTTCCACTATCTGACCAAGTGGATGTTCGCGCTCAGCCGCATGAGCATCGCCCGCGGCGACCCAAAGTACACCGAGTGGGCCGTGCAACTGGCCGAGACTGCGCACCGGAGCTTCGTGATCTGCGGCCTCGGCGGGCGGCCGCTGCGCATGGTCTGGAAGATGGCGGTGGACCTGCAGCACGTGTCCGTGTCCAGCGAGGGCAACTTGGACCCGTTCGACGGGCTCGTGACGTACCGTCTGCTGCAGAACGCGAGCGCGGACAAGAGTGTGCTGCAGAGAGAGATCGCAGACATGAGTCTGCTCGTGGAGCGCAAGCTCGCGCGATTCGCCACGAGCGACGAGCTCGACTCGGGCGAAGCGCTCTGGCTCGCCGAGTGGTTCCGATCCGAGCCCTGGGCGACTATGTTGCACGCCGCCGCACTGGAGAGCATCAAAGAGCTCTTTGAGTCCGGCCGCTTCGAGTACCCGCCGGCGTACCGGCTGCTCTTCCGCGAGATGGGGACCGTGCTGGGGCTCAAGGTCGCGTCGCTGGCTGACCGCGAGCGGTGGGACGCCCGCGCGAACAATCTCGTGCACTTCTGGGGAGACAAGGTCTTCGATCGTGACGCCGACATCTCGCCGCTCATGTACGCGTCGGCGCTGCTGCCTGGCGTCTGGGACCCGCACACGCGCCGTGGCTGATACCAACTGGTTGATCTCGTCGTCTGACCCGCCAAGGTGATACTTTTTTGCTATCAAAATAGGTGCGTTTTTAAGCCAATCAAGGTATTTTATTTGTATGCTGACCGCTCGGATTGGATAAAAATATAAGTTTCTCCAATCAAATGCGAGCGACAAAAATGGCGCCAAAAAAAATGACGACGCCGACAGAAAATGGGCTGGCTGCGGCGTGCGGCAACCTGCTCGGCAGCGGCGCCTGCTTCCTCGCTGCCATTCGCCATTCGACGCGCATCCCTCCACACCTTTCTCACCCACACTAGAGCCATGTCCGCCGCCCCTATTCTCCGCGTCAAGAAGCTCACGGAGCTCGCAATCATCCCGTCACGAGGCTCGGCGCTCGCCGCGGGCTTCGACCTCTCGAGCGCCTACGACGCCGTAATCCCAGCGAGAGGCAAGGGCCTCGTGAAGACCGACCTCGTGGTCGCGGTGCCCGACGGCTGCTACGCGCGCGTGGCGCCTCGATCCGGACTCGCGGTCAAGAAGTTCATCGACACTGGCGCCGGCGTCATCGGTGCGTTCGGCATGACATGAAGAGCTCACTTTAGCATGCGTATCTGACTTTTCTTTGTTGGACAACAGACGCCGATTACCGCGGCAACGTGGGCGTGATCCTCTTCAACCACGCCGACGAAGACTTTGAAGGTGAGTTGCACTTCAATTGCTACAAATTACTAGTAACCAACTTGCATGTCACTGACACACGATTGATTGGCTTTTCAGTGAAGCGCGGCGATCGCGTGGCGCAGCTGATCCTTGAGAAGATCGAGTACGCAGACATCTCGGTCGTGGAGGAGATCGAAGAGACCGAGCGTGGCGCCGGTGGCTTTGGCAGCACCGGCGTGGAGAACCCGCTCAAGCGCGTGCGCGAGCAGGCGTCATCGTCGTCGTCTTCGCCATCGGAGCCTGACGTCGTGTTCGAAGCGCTCGAGGAGCTCTTCACCAGCGGAGCCATCGATGATGCTAAGCGTGTGCAGGTGAAGAAGGCGGTGTTCGCGGCCAACGAGCGTCAGTTCGCGCTGCTTAACAAGGCGCTGAGCGCGTACATCTTGAGCAAAGACCAGCACAAGGCGCTCGAGTGGATCGACGCCTTCCTGGCATAAGGAGACAAATGAGTTTGTGTAGAAGTTAATTACACACCGTTCAGTAGCAACACTAAAAATAATAAATCAATACAGAGCTTCACCAACAGAGTGTCAGCAATCGCTCAGGTGGTGATTTGGAGAGAAACCTCACAGAACAAAGCAATTCTCAAGCAATTGATCGATATGTGAGTGACAATCGAATTCCAGCAACAGACCTATCATAATATGACCAACAGGATCCATCCACTTGTCCATTTCTTCGACGCCTGCTAACTCTGCATATCAATGCATCCACGGTCGGTTATCGTTATTTTTGTTGCAGCTCCGCAACAACCCATGCTGTATTAGCAAGCGACGCCTGCCTGGCTTAACGCTGTGGGAGATCGATCACCCGATTCGTCGCACGGTCCCCGTGGCGCCGTCAAAGCAAAAGTAATTGCAGATCGGCTCGTCCTTCTGCGAGATGGCCTTGACGATCTCCTGGCCGAGGATGCCGGCCAAGATGGCGCACACGGGCACGAGGTCCACGCCAGAGACCTCCGCGAGCGAGCTGCCAATAAATATTCAGGAAAAAACACAAGTTAAATAAATGGCATTGCTGGTGGTTCGTAGCATGATAAGACAAAGTGGACGAACCTGAGCTCCTTAGCTGAGAAGAAGTCGGCAGGGAGCCCCTGCGCCTGCAGTTGGGCCTGAGCAAACGCCACAAAGGCGCTCACACCCTTCACTTCCGTCTCGCCCGTTTGCGTTCGGTGCTCTTGTAGCACTGCAATGTTAAGCGACATTAAACAACGTTTATCAGTTTCAGTATATGCCGACCAGGCTTGCATGATGAGTACGATATAGCTGCACGTACGCTGGTGCTTGATGTAGACCTTTGGGATCTGCGGACCCCTTTTGCGCGTGCTCTGGAGCGACCCCCACTGGACCTGATGTGCAGCTGCGAGCGACGGGAAGTCCACTGTGATTGGGTCGCTTGCTGGCGCTGGCGCCGCACCGGACGTGCCCACAGGCGTGCGACGGTACAAGTGCTTGCCCAAATCCGCAAACACGACGCCGTCAAAGCCAAACGAATGCGCCGTGAAGAATGCGATCTCACGGGCACGAGAGATCGCATCCACTCGCAGCTGCATGCCACACAACATGCGGTCAGTTCAGTCGTTGGCGCGTATCGCTACAGTTCAACAACGCATCCATGAAACTCACCTCGTTCTCCTTGTCCGCGCCAATCAGGCAGATCACTGTGAACTTGTGGAAGAACTCGTCCGAGAGCTCGCTCAGGGGTGCGGTCTCGCAATGCACCTGCACGAGCGGGTTCAGCTCCTTGGCCTTCTTGAGACTCGCTTCCGCACGCTAATGGTTGTCACACAGCCATATAAATCCAGCATCAGCCACTTATATGACCACACACACACATACAGTCATATAGCCACTCACGTTCCTGCCGACGTCGCCCTCAAAGAAGAAGAATTGCGTGTCAATGACGCTCTGCGTCACGACGCGCGGGTCGTGCACCGTCACGGTCATGCCCGAGAGCACGAGGTTCTTCACGAGCTCCGAGCCGAGCGCCGAGAGTCCTGAGACGAGCACCTGTGAGTTCTGGATGCGCTTCTGCGCCTCCACGCCCCAGAGGCGCATCTGGCGGTCGTACACGGCCGCCTCAGCCGCGCTAAACGTCGCCGGCTCGTCGTCCACATCCATGCCGCCACCGCTCATTGCTGTTGTTGTTATTGCTTGTTTGCTTTTGTGCATTTTTTGGATCCCGCCAAAAATCAACAATCAAAATGTAAATTTTGAAAATCTATGGGCAGACACACCAAAGAATTCCTAATTGGACATAGTGCTTTAGGGACAACCATGTGTGAATGCACAATTCATATCAAGGTATCCCATCAGACGCGTCTCCTACGTACTCTGCTGTCCTCTCGACTTTGAGTCGTGGTAGCGAACTCACTCACTCGACTGCTTTCCACGGCTGAGAACCCAAATAACGCATTGGTTGATGTCTGAAGACTGCACAGTGTTACACGATCTTCAGCGTTCAGGACCAGGAATTCTGTCCAGCTGTCCTTCAAGCGAATCTGGTTCGAACAACAACAGAAGATCGCAATGAGCGGAAGAAAAACATGAGCAGCAAGAAGAAAATCCGACCAGACCAGAAGCCTCA
>JAASFY010001240.1:0-10922 GCA_023334035.1 Globisporangium okanoganense
GAACGCTTGCGCAGGTATCAGTAGCTGCAGATCGGCGCGAGGCTCGATGCAGTGTCTGACTAGGCGTCGCCATCGCGCTTGACGCAATAAATCAGCAGCGGGAATGTCAGTGCGCAACTATAGCCGCGCCCCCATGTCAACAGCTCCTACATTGAGAACGAACAGCACGGTAGGGATACTCATGCTTGCAGCGCTCACTCGAGAGCGAGCTTGGCGGTGAAACTTGGTGTGCAGATAGCTACCGAGACGCGGCAACTAGTTCAAGTGGTTGCCATACCACTCTTGTCAGTGTAATTGACTATCTTTAATCGACAACTAGGTGCGGTGTCTGCTCTGTTCACTTAAGTTCTATCACTTCTAATAAGTACGAATTGGGGGTTGATCTAGTAAAAGTGGGGGTCGATCTATCAATTCCCTTAAAATATCAAAAATAGGTCATTTCGGCAAAAAAATGACCAATACAATACCGGTATCAAAAATAGGTAGGAGATATACCTTTTTGACTTCTACGAAGTCAATAGACACTGACTTCCGCATGACTTGGTAGTCAATATTGCTCATTTGCCGACGAGATCGATCATCATCACTGAGCAGAGATGCAGCTCGCCGTGTACTTGGACCACGTGGGTGCGGCGCTCGCCGCGAAGGACGGACAGTCGCTCGCGCGGCTGCTCTCGCTCACGAAAGCAGGCAGCGTCGCCGTGGAGCTGCAGACGCTCTCGCCAGACCAACTGGAACGCGGCTGCCAGCAGAAGCTCGCGCGCTTCGACGCGTTCGCCGAGGTGATCGCCGGCCTGGTGCAGGCGCGCAGACACCTCGAGAACCAGCGCTGCGAGGACGCGTACGCGAGCCAGATTGCGTCCGTCATGTACGTTTACTTAGCCTGCCTGCTATGATTGTGTTATTGGCGTGTGGTCATGGGCGTGATGCAATAATATCTATATGGCGCTAACATGGACTGTGTGCATTGCGTGTGTATCATAATAATATTATATAATTCTCGTGATGCAGCAAGTTTATGGAGGTGTTCCGAGGCGAGACGAACTGGGTCATGCCGCTCATGCACGTGATCGTGCTGGACACGCGTCTCGTCGCAGCGAGGGTGCGTTACTATCTTGCAGATCAGCCCTGAATTGATAGATCTGTTCATAAACCCTAATGGCTGGCTATGCGTTTGTCACCATGTAGGCGGATCGCGAGGCGTCCGAGCGCTCTGGGGATGAAGTCCACGACAACTTGGTAAGTACAACCTGTATGGCTTTATTCTACAGGCTCATATACATTATTGTGCACTAACGGTACTATCATTCATCCGATGGCGTTAACCTATATTATCGAATGCAGCGCAGCGCGGAGCAGCACCTGAAGAAGGGCTTCTCGATGTCTGCGAACGACCGTGCGCCGCCCGAGCACAACAAGAAGCTCGGCTCGCTCTTCATCGTGAACCAGCTCTTCAAGATCTACTTCAAGCTCAACACGATCCAGCTCTGCCGCAACCTCATCCGCGCCGTGGAGGGGCCGGCGTTTCCCGAATTCGAAAAATTTAGCAAGAGCGACAAGGTCACGTACCAGTACTACGTCGGCCGCATCTCCATGTTCGAAGACCAGTACCACAAGGCCGAGAAGTGCTTGGACTACGCTTGGAAGCACTGCCACCAGAACAAGACCCGCAACAAACGGTGTGTGCCCATAGCCATTGCCTATAATAGTAGTATTTACATAATTAACTGACTGACTGACTGTGATTTATGTAGAATGATCCTGCAGTTCCTGGTGCCAGTCAAGCTGCTGCTAGGCGTGATGCCGTCGCCGCAGCTCATCGACGCGTACGCGCTGCACGAATACACGGGGCTGACGGACGCGATCCGGTGCGGGAACCTGCGCCTGTTCAACGAGTACCTGGACAAGTACCAGGAGCAGTTCATCCAGCAGGGCGTGTATTTATTGATTGAGAAGCTCCGGCTCGTCGTCATGCGCAACCTCATCAAGAAAGTGTACGTGTCCTGCTTGCTGGCTTGGATATCAAGATTTCAGCTTTGCTTATTAGCCACGCCCGTTGCGATGTCTCTGACGCCATTAACATTGTCTGCTGGCTTAATGTAGGTACATCATCCGCCAGAGCCACCAGCTGCGGCTGCAGGACTTCCAGCAGGCGCTCGAGTTCATCCTGGGCGAGCCCACGGACATGGACGAGATCGAGTGCATCCTCGCAAACCTCATCTTCAAAGGTTACGTGAAGGGGTACATGTCCCACCAGAAGAAGATCCTCGTCGTGAGCAAAGCGCAGCCGTTCCCGTCGATCACCGAGGTCTCGAGCTAATAACTCAGCCGATTGCGTCCAGTTGTGAAGCGTTAGGCTTCGAGGGCTGTAGCTCTGAACTTGAGCCAATTAAGGCGTTCTCGCCACCAACCAAATTCGAAAACAGGGTGAAGATTTACTTGTTCACCATGGTTCGCAGCATCGCCTCGAGCTCTGCTCTCCTTGCGCGCTTGTACTCATCGACGAGCTCTTCTTTGCTTTTCCCCAGTCTGTCCGAGCCGCCACCGACCAGTTTCAGGAGCGACGCAGACTTTGGTTCAGTTTCTGTGTGTTTCGTGCTCGAGAGAAAGCGGCTGCTGCTGTTTGGTTGAGCTGCTGGTTTGGTACTGATGAGTCCTTCAGGGTGTGTTCGAGCGGGCTGGTGTGGGCTGTCGAGCTTTGCGTTCCCAGATGTCAAGCTTAAGAGCGCATCGTCCTGGGTGCTGCCTGATGATGGTTTGATGCGGCTCGGTACTAATACCTTCACAGCAGGGAGAGAGTCAACCGGTAGGCGCTTTGAACTCCGTGATGCCTCCTGCGTGACGCCATCCAGGTTCCCAACCGCGCTTGGGGCTGACGAAATCAACTGTCCACCCGTGGTGGACACACCAGTCGTCTGATCACTTCGCACCGGCGATGGCACGTTTACCAAGTTGCGCAGCCGCTTCTCGACCGCCCACGTCCTCGCCACGGGCGCTTTCCCTATCAGCACATAGGTATATCAAAAATGGTTGAGCGAATCACAATTTTTTTAGAAAATTGATTGGCGAGTCGAGAAACCAATTTCCCATTTTCGTTTTCTTACGCGTCGTCTCTGTTGACGAGTCCAAGCCTGGGATCGGGTTCTCGTGCGCCCGTTGCCCCCCCCAGTGCGTGTTTTGCGCCTCCATTTCCTGCAACAACACACACAGCGAAGTTCAAACGAGTTCAGTTAGTTCACAGCCAGCAGCAGCAGGTCATTTGAGACAACAGTCAGGCAGCCACGAGTTCGTCTTACCGCTTCGAGCATCCAGTTGAGACGCGCCTCTTTCAAGTGGAGCGACGTGAGCAGCGAGTCCATTTGCTGCAGTGAGCCATCAAAGTCGCCGTCCTCATCGTCGTCATCTAACAGTGTTGCTGTAGCCTTTGGGTGTGCTCTCGTGCCAGGTTTGTCTTGTCGTCGCAGCCTCGTGGCATTCGAGAGTGGCTGCTGAATTCCAGTAGTAGCACCAACCTGCTTCTGAGTCCTACTTGAGCTAATACTATTGTTTACCTCACTCTTAGGCTCGTCGGACTGTGGCTTTATGATGATTTGCTTGCCTGCAGTTTGCCGAGGCGACGCTGCTGCTGAGCCATTCCCGTACGATACTGGTCCTCCTTTCCCCACCATCCGCTCACCTCTGATCAACAGTGTTCAACAAACATCAGCCGCCCAATTCTCCTTAACAGAGCTACCCTCATTTTAATTGCCTACCTTTCAATGAGCCGCGTGCGCTCCGAGTGCATCAAGAGCTCCTTGAGTCGGCGGTTCTCCTCCACGAGCGCGCTGTTGGCCGTTGCAATCGTGCTGTCGACAATGTCGCTGTTCTTGCGGTTCGCCTTCTTCAGCAGCTCCCGCAGGCGATTCACTTCCACCTGTTCATCCAAGTCAAGAGCTAACACGTGAGTCAAATCCTAAGCGTAGCTCTTCATTTCCCAGCCAGTTATTTATTTTTCACTCACGCGCATGGTTTGGATCTGCTGCTCATAGTACACGCGCTGTTCACCCACGAGGTCGTTGCTGAACACTTTCTTTCTGATCGGCCGGCAGCGCAGCGTCTTGAGCCGCTCGGCGAACCGCAGAGTCGCGAAGGACTCCTCGAGGCTCTCCCTCGCGGGGCTGATCGTGATGATGAACGCCGTGCGGCCGACCCCCTGGAGACAGCTCTGCAGCAAGCGCGTGAGCACCGAGTCGCGGAACGGCACGTGCCTGCGCACTTTCTGCGTGAGCGCCAGCACGCAGTTGGTCAGCGCCGAGAGGCTCTTGTTAATCGATGACAGCTCGCTCGCGTACTTGACGCTCAGCTCACTGCCGCCCACGTGCCACTTCTCCGAGCCGCTGATAAAGCACAACACGGGGGACTGTGAGCAACCAGCGATAGCCATACAACAGGGTTAGATGGCATGACAGGGAGAACTCACGCCAAGTCGACGAAGAACAGGCGTGAGAGGCAGCTTTGTGGAGCTGCGGCGCCTCGCTTGAGCTCTTCCATTGAAGGCGAGCCTTTCCCTGGACTGCCACTGGTTGGGAATGTGTCAACAATGTTCTTGCGCAGGGTGATCTGGAAGATCGAGTGGCCGCGGCTGCTGTGCTGGTTGTACAGGTTGTCGCGTACCTCGCGGTTCATCGAGCCCTGCGACACCAAAGTTTCCACACCAGTTTGCATAATGCTACTATGTTATAGTACTGCTGGCTCTACCCTAGCAACCTCCAATAAATTAAGCCCTACCTCTCGAAACGCCTGCAGCATTTCGTCTCGCGAGCTCAGGTTGCGTGACGTGAGACCGTCGACAAACACGGAGCCATCCAGTTTCTGCCGCATGGCGAGGCTCGGCGCCTCTTTCGCCGCTTTCACGCAGTTCCAACCGGCCCGGTGGGTCACTGAGCCGACTTCCACGCCTCTCTTGAGTATTGACGACGACGTAGAAGTCGGTGGCGCAGTGTCGTTCGCTAAGAGGATATCATAGATCTTCTCATTGTAGATCTAATTTCAACAACAGAAAAGGTCAGAAATTGGTTTATGAGCTCCCGACAATGTTGATATCCGATGGCTGAAAATCATGGAAATTGGTTTTTCAAGACATGATACCTCGATGAAGGAACAGTAGATGCCGAACGAGATGGTTCCCTTGGACGCCTCTCGTTCGCGCTCCATCTGCGCAAAGAGCTTCTCGACACTGCGTGGCACGACGCCGTACTCGTCGCGGATCGTAAACGCGTCCGTCATGTGGCCGTCGCCGTGCTCAAGGCCGCTCATCGCTACAAGAGACAAGCGGAAGTCAGTGGAACGTGGGCTAACGCTCACAACATGGATGAGGCCAAAGCTATTCGCGCTTCGCCGTACTTACTATGGGTCTTGCCAGTGCCTGTCTGTCCGCTGTACTCAGTAGGAACAGTGAGCAATGTTGAGAACCACAAACGACAATCAATGTACATTGGACTGACTACGAGGCACAACTCACTAAGCGAACACGCTGCAGTCGTAGCCGGCAAAGAGCCCATCAATGCAGTCTACGCAGATCGCAAGATGGCAAGATGGTTCTCAGAGTGTTAGCTCAAATGATAACAAACGAGGACTCAGTATCGAAAGCTTACCTTGGACGCTTTCAAAGACCTTGTGCTGCGGCGTCGAGCCCGGGAACACGGCGTCCGCCATGAGGATCTTCATCTGCCCATTTTTCTCCCACATCATGTGATTATCCTACCAAATAGAGCAAACATCTCAGTTGTCACCACTCAGTGTGCTATTATATCACTCGGCTGACTATCTGACAATTATCATCAACGCACCTGGATACACATTGAGGTCGCACTTGGCGCGCTACTCTCGTCCAGATCAGCTGACGCTGCTCCATCCTTAGGTGTCGAGCCCCAGGCCTCCTCGCTTTTCTGCAGCGGCCGCACGCGCACGACCACTTTGAGCTTCTCCTCTTTGCCGCCATTCTCGCTATTCTCGCTATTCTCAGAGCCCTCGGCTTCGCCTTCGTCTTCCTCGTCAGCATGCTCAGCGCCGGGCACTGGACGCTGCCTCCGAGCGGCCTTCATGTGGTCTGGAACTGCTTCACAAGAGGCCAGCTTGTTCGCCTCAACGGCGCTGAGAAAAAGTAACGAAATGGTCACAAGTCCACCTCAGAAATAGCCAAATAATCAACTGCCGCCGCTGATAAAAGCACCAGTTTCTCTATTGCGCTTATCCAGGAAGCTCGATACGTGTCTCTATAGCAAAGCCTCCAACTCCTCCTGTTCAGCTATCTCTCTCTGGCTGAAAGTGCAGCTGCTGGCCCTTAAGCTTCTTCGTGATCTACGCAGTTACGAGACATCATAGTCAGCTTTTTATTTTGACAGGTCGCAATAAATAACAGATTTAAAGCGTACCCGACACCCGCCCAGCGTGAGCGTCTTGCCAGACTCGAGCTGCTTGAGCTCGCGCACGAGCCGCGAGATAGACGCGAGCCGCGGCGGCGTGTCCTTGTTGCCCACGTCCCTCACGACCTCCGACACGATGCGGATACTGAGCTCCTCGAACACGCTCTCATCATCCAGGAACGCCGTCTTGAGCACCACGTGGTTTGGCTCGGCCTTCAGGGTGTACTTGCGGAAGACGCGACGCTCTGACCAAATGAACAAAGTAGTAAGCCTGGGTGTTAACAGCTCATAACCTCAGTAATACTCGACGTAGGGCTTTAGTTGTATCTTACCAGCCCGTGCAAACTCCTTCTTGGCCTTTGCAGCGCTTTGCTGGAATTTCGAGAAGAGCCCCAGCAGTCCTGGGCCACGTTCACGCTCGAGTCGCTCCAACTCCTATGATCAAGAACGGATGTCAGATTCCATTCAGTCGACAACAGCACAGTCATTTCAAATATCCGACTAACGATATCATAACGAGCAGCTAGCCGTACTACCTTTCGGATGCGGATGCGGTCGAACTGGAGCTTCTCGTTGGACGGATCCTCGACCCACTCCTGCTTGAAGCGTCTGCAGGTCGCCTTCAGCTGCGTCTTTGAGATGCTCAACAGCGGTCGGATAAGCTGTACTTGCACTGCACCATTCGGTTCGTTACCAACCCTGTCATCGTTATCACCACTGAGAGCTGAGGCTCCCTCCTGATTGTCACCACCACTCGTGAACAGTGTCGAGACGCTCGCGATGCCCGCGAGTCCATTGATGCCGCTCGCTCTCCCTAGTCGGAAGAGCACGGTCTCCAGCTGATCGCCCAGGTTGTGCGCCACGAAGAGGTACTTGACCTGCTTCTCCCGACATACCTGCTGCAGAAGTGCGTAGCGGTATCGACGCGCCTCTTCCTGCAACTTGCTACCACGGGGCTTCACTGGCTGGCGCTTCGTCTTCATCGCTGTCTCGGTGCTCGTGCTTGCGTCATCTTCACCACCACTGGCCCACTCGCATTGTGCGATCACGTGCTCGACACCCCACGCCTCGGTCACCATCTGCCCAACGTCGCGCGCTTCCTGCGTGCTCTCGGAGCGCAGTCGGTGGTCCACAGTGATCGCCAGCAGCGGCGTCGCGATCTTCTGCTGGTGCAGGTGATCGCGCAGCAGCAGCGTCAGCGCCATGCTATCGGCGCCACCCGAGAGCGCCACGGCGATGGGGAATGCCGCGCTGCCAATGCGCTGCTGGTGTTGCTGCGCAGCGGCGTCCAGCATGTGCAGCTTCTTGGTCGAGAGTCCCGTCTTGCGCAGCAGCCCAGCGAACACGGGCGCAGTCACATGCGTCGCTGGAACAGGGTTCTTCTCCTTGTGACCATGGCTCGCAGTTGATAAGCCCAGTGCTCCATGAGAGCGGCTGGCGGCGAGTAACAGCGGCGCTGGCGGTTGCGTCAATGGCCTCCGCAGCATATTGCTTTTTTGCCCCTTTTCAATTGAGCTGCTTGGTTTGACCCGGTGGGCAATTGGGTAATATTCGGATAATTGCCGATCTTTCTTACCAGGACCACTTATCAGAAGTTGAGGATGACGATGCGTATTTTTACATGGCCAAGGTGATGATGATGGCACGGGCGCGCTGGGCTCTCGTCTTCACACAAAGTCGATAGCGTAGCTCGTAGGCATCAGCAACAGAGCAGGCGATGACGGAGGAGCTCGTGAAAAAGAAGCTTGAGCTGCTCGCCGCCCAGAAGGCCAAAGCGGAGCGCATCAATGAGCTCCTCAATGGTGCTGTGTCACCCTCATGTTGCCAATGACATCACCACCATGAATCTAAACGCCACCCATCAACTACTTGCTGTAGGTCCCGGCGGCTTCAATGAAGCGTCGCGTAAGACGTGCAAGAACCTCGAGGCGGCGATCACAGCGTCCAAGCGGCCCGGGTACTTTGCGTACTACGAGCAGCCAGACCACCTGACCGCCGTCGTGCGCAGCGGCGAGGTCGAGCGTCTGCAGGCGCAGGTCGTGCAGCTGCAGAAGCAGATCGACCAGCTCACCGACAAGCTCGAGGCGCTGCACAGTGCAGCAGCAGCGCCGTCACCAGCAGGAGAGCAACCCCATGCGGCGCCGCCGAATGTGCATAACCTCAAGCAGTGGTTCGCGACGTACGGCTCCCCCAAGCAGGCGGACACGAGCGACGAGCTCTATACGAACTTCACGCCCAACAAGAAAGTCTACGGCGGCACGACGCACTACTCGGCCTTCCGGTCCCAGTCGAGCACGATGAAGAAAGGCCGGCTCACCCGATAGATAGCGCTGCTATAGAATCCATTATTCGCATGGTCAGAAGGAGACAATTGGATTCATTACCATGGCGTGCTTGTTTGTTTCTTGGGACTATTTACGCATCAGCGCTTTGTGTGTGGGTGCTATGGTGAAAAAGGGACAGTTAGTTTAGAACGATGCGTACTTGCCGAGCTTCTCCACGTTGCGGAAGTCCGCGCCGGCGTAACGGGCCTTGTCGCCGAGCTCCTCCTCAATGCGCAGCAGCTGGTTGTACTTGGCGAGGCGCTCCGAGCGGCACGGCGCGCCTGTCTTGATCTGACCGGCGCTCAGGCCCACGGCCAGGTCGGCGATGAACGAGTCCTCGGTCTCGCCCGAGCGGTGGCTCGTCATGATAGCCCAGCCGGCCTTCTTGGCCATGGTCACGGCCTCAATGCTCTCCGTGACCGAACCGATCTGGTTGACCTTGAGCAGGAGCGCATTGCACGCCTTGGTGTCAATCGCCTTCTGCACGCGCGTTGGGTTCGTGACAGTGAGGTCGTCGCCGACGATCTGCACGTCCTTGCCGACCTTGGCCGTGAACTTGATCCACGAGGCCCAGTCGTCCTGGTCAAACGGGTCCTCGATCGACACGATCGGGCTTGTGTTCTTGCACTTGACGATGAAGCTCTCGTAGAGCTCAATGAGCTTGTCGGCCGAGATCTTGTCCGAGTCGGCGGCGTTCGGGTTCTTGAAGTCCAGGTTGTAGCGGGCGTCGTCCTTGCCGGTGAAGAACTCGGACGCAGCGACGTCCATGCCGAGCTTCACCTTATCGGCGTAGCCCGAGATCTTGATGGCCTCTTCGATCAGGTCAATGGCCTCGGCGTTCTCGAGGATGTTTGGCGCAAAGCCGCCCTCGTCGCCGACGGCGGTGGCGTCCAGGCCGTAGCGGCCCTTAATCACCTTCTTCAGGTTGTGGTACACTTCGCACCCGATCTGCATGGCCTCCGAGAACGTCTCAGCGCCGACTGGGAGGATCATGAACTCCTGCATCGCGAGCTTGTTGCCAGCGTGCGAGCCACCGTTGATGATGTTGAAGGATGGCACTGGCATGCACGGCGTCGGGTTGCCGGCGAGGTTGGCAATGTGCTGCCACAGTGGCACCTTGTTGGCCGCAGCGCCGGCCTTGCAGACCGCGAGCGAGACCGCAAGGATCGCGTTCGCGCCGAGCTTCTTCTTGCACCAGCCCCATTCGTTCTGCGTGCCGTCGAGGGTCTCGACCATGTACTTGTCGAGCTCGGACTGCTTAGTCTCGTCCTTGCCGATGAGCGTCGGCGCGATGATCGCATTTACGTTGTGGACGGCCTTGAGCACGCCCTTGCCCATGTACGCCTTGCCGCCATCGCGCAGCTCGAGCGCTTCGAACTCGCCGGTCGAGGCGCCGCTCGGCACAGCGGCGCGGAAGAGGCCGTGCTCGGTGGTGAGGTCGACCTCGACGGTCGGGTTGCCGCGCGAGTCGATGATCTGGCGCGCGTGAATCTTCTGAATCGGCATCTTGGTTCTTGTCTTGTTGCGGGGTGTGGGGCGCGGGGAAGATTGGATAATGAAAGGAGCTCTTGGCTTTGCGGCTGTTGTCGGGTGACCCAACTTGAGGCTCGCCTGAAACGCAGCTGCCACGATAAACTCGTCACGCCCACATGTTGCCTAAAATGGCCTGAAGTGGTGTGGTGTAGAGGCGATGTGCCCTATAAGTTTTGGTATGTTAGGCTTTCTGCTTGGATTCGAGCCTAAACGAGACCAGGAATGGTGTGGCGGAGCGTGTTTTTGCGCTGGTCATGCGCTTTCAGAGCTTGAACGCAGCCAAAAATGGTGTGGTAGTTTAATTCTGCTTGGGGTGGGTTGCAAACGAGGGACAAACGAGGGATGCGACGAATGCGTCATCGAATGTCACAGAGACACGGGCGTGCAAATTTTGGAAAATTTTGAGGCAGTCTGTTGGAAAGTCACCTTCGAAAAGAGGTTTGGCTGGTTTCAAAGCTTTTGTATTTCCATTACACTATATACATACAAAAGCCAAGTACAACAGTCCTATGTTCTTGACATTGAAACCCTGGTTACCCTTTTGAATGTCAAAAACAAAGGACTATTACAGTGCGCGCGGAAATGATAGGGCAAAATAGTTTTTTGTGCAAATTTTTATCAAATTAAACGCCGCTATTCTGGCATTTTCCACCAATGAAAA
>JAASFY010001241.1:0-10918 GCA_023334035.1 Globisporangium okanoganense
ACTGCACTCCCCGTGTCGGCTTCTGATGCAACTGCTACGACTGTAACTGCACTCCCCGTGTCGGCTTCTGATGCAACTGCTACGACTGTGACTGCGCCAGTTGCTACCTTGACTGATGTGTCTGCAGCGGTTGTCATCTTGCCGGATGTATCATCATCGGCTGTGACCTCGCCCGATGCTACTTCGACGGTTGCTGCCTCGACTGATGCCTCTGCACTAACTGCGGCTGCGCCAGCGGTGGTTCCCTCGGCTGCCGCCTCGCTTGACACCTCGGTGGCGGTGAAGATGGCATCCACTGACAAGGGCACGAAGTACTTCAAGACGGCAAAGGTGACCCCATTCGAGTACACTGTGGGTGTCGCTGCTATTGTTGGCGTGGTCGCGATTGTTGCGATGATGGTGCTGGGAGCTAAGCGCGCAATCAACAAGCTGCACACGACCCCAAGCGCCGAGACAGTCGAAGCGTAAGCATCACTCTGTTCTCCTGAGTCTGTCGTCCCAGCGGCTCCTTCTTCGACGCACACCTCTCTTTTCATTTACCGGCACCAGCAACAGTCATCTCCTCTTGTACTTTGGGTTCCATTGCATTCATTCATCATATCTGCATTTAAAAACGGTTAATCCCACCTGTGTTGCTTGGATCGTGTTGTGTTGTGGTGGAGTAGTGTCACGATTTCTTCATTCTCTTATTCATAATTCCAAGCTCAGGAATGCTCGCTCTCCTATCGACCTGCTGTCTTCCAGTGCGGTGTTGCGCTCTTATTCGTCCTGGTGCTATCAGTGGGAGCTTGGAAGCGGACGAAAAATAGCGGAAGCCGATGTCTATGGGAAAAATGGAGGAACTCGTTTTTTTGAACATGGTGTAACTCGAGAGACTGAATACCAGCATCCGTCGCAACTGATCCAGGTGGCGCACTCTGGACCCTCGCGTTGGTGGTTTATTGAGAGTTTGACTCGCACGAGGATGCGCTGCAGCTAACTTCATTGAACGCAGCTATTTCTGAGTTTGTGAATACAGGAGCAGATTTAATTTGTGAATTTGAAACGGACCGATTTTCTGTCATGGCAGTTTCGCTCGAGAGATGTGGTGGCGTCTGACGGAGAGTGTGGAATCATGGGAGAAGATGATTTCCACACCTGGTAGTCAGGGTCGTGTGCTCGCTGCAATCATTCAGTCACCCTTTGATTTCAGAGTCCGCCTTCTTCTTCTTTACATGCCTTGAACGGGCGTCGAGGAGGTGTTTTATCGCGACTTTTCACCACCTCTCAGTCGCCACCACGCCTTCTTGCACTCGAACTCAGCCAGTGATTAAAAGACTAGTTTGTTTGTGCATAAAAAAAGTCAAACCTCAACAGGTGTCACGAAATACCCCGACTGCTGGCAACGAGCTTCTCGCAGGATGGATATTCTTCGGGTATCCTTCGTTGTCTGAGTCACTTAATCAGTCGCTGACTATGCGAGTATGCGAGTGCACCTCAACTATGTCCATGACGAGAGCTGCGCGAGTGACGACAACCATTGCACTCCAAACCTATGCCGCCTCTGCAAGTTCCGCAACGACGTGGATCCAGACTACGAATACTTTGTCGCCTGCAGCTCCATCATCCAAGCCACTGGGCCACAAAGGGAGCCTGATCTTCAAGCCAGCAACCCCACTTCGGCGCTCGATGAACCCTCAGATGACGATTCGTACAGCTGCGAAGCTCAGTCGGAATCTTATCTCTCGGATGGCGTCAAGTTCGTCTACGACGAGAGCTGCACGAGCGACGCTTCTGACTGCTACTTCGAGTGCTGCCACTTCTGTAAGCTCCGCGACGACGTTGATCCTCAGTACTCCATCTACAATTATTGCAGTTTCGTCGGCCAAGCCGCTTTGCCGTCTCCAATGCAAGTCTCGGTCAAGATGGCAGCCACTGACTCAAGCTCGCTTGCACCAATGGCGCCATTCGAGTACGCCGTGGCTGGCGCTGCCGCTGTCGGCGTGGTCGCTGTCGCCGTGATGGTTGTGCTTGGAGTGAAGCGCGCCGTGAACAGACTCCACTCGACCTCGGGTGTTCAGGATATTGAAGCCTGAAGGTCCATCCTCCCATCAGCGTGAATTGCTTTTATGCTCCACACACACATTATTTATTTGCATTAGCTTCAGTCTTTTGTTTCTTCTTCATTACACAAGAGTAAATAATAAGAACTACACACCTTACCTTCCTTCAATCGTGACCCTTGTGTGAGCATATCTTGGCGACATCCGCTGCGGCTCAAAAGATCCTCGAGTGTTGCCTTTGTGGAAAGAATCAACGACCGCGCAAACAGATAACTGGCAGATGATGTATTACCTAAGTTCTCAGCGGAAATGGTCGTCTATGGAGTGGGCTACTGGAGCTCTCTCCAGATCGCTGTGAGCTCCTCCATGTTGACATCACTCTGCTTGAGCAGCTGGTGGACCTTGAGCACCAGTGCCGAGGCTTCAGCTTCGTGCTCCGACTTTTGCTGCAGCGACTTCTCAAACTGCTCCGACTTGCGCGCGGCCGACTCAATCACTTCGTCCGGCAGCTTTGCCAGCATCGCGACGTTGATACCGTAGCTCTTCGGGCACATGCCTTCCTCCAGTTTGTACAGGAATGTCACTTTCTTGTCGTTCTCAGGATCCACGATGCAGCCCATGTGGCCCAGCGACACCTGGTCGCTGTCCACGTACTCTTCGACCAGAGAGTGGTAGTGCGTCGCGAACATCGAGCGGCACTTGATGATCTGCAGCAAGTGCTCCACGACCGAGTACGCGATCGCAGTGCCGTCAAACGTCGACGTCCCGCGACCCAACTCGTCCAGGATAACAAGCGAGTGGCTCGTCGCGTGGTTGAGAATCGTCGCGGTCTCGGAGAGCTCCACGTACAGCGTACTCTGGCCGGCGAGAATGCGGTCCGAGGCGCCGATACGGGTGAAAATGCGGTCCACAGGACTCATGCGGCACTTTTGCGCCGGCACGAAGCACCCAATCTGCGCCATCAGCGCAAGCACGCAGGTCTGTCGCAGCAGCGTGGACTTGCCCCCCATGTTTGGTCCACTGAGCAGCACCATTTGCCCTTTGCCAGCGACCCCAAGCTGCGCGTCGTTCGGAATGAAGTCACCGTCAAACGTCTGGGCCACGCACGGGTGGACGCCTTCTTCAATGTCAATGAAAGGGATGCCGTTGTTGCCAGCGACCGCCGAGACGACCTCGGGCTTCGTGTATCCGTCGCTCTGGCTGCTCACGAGCGCGAGGCTGAGCAAGCAGTCGAGCACCGCGAGGCACTGCACAGCTTTCATCCAGTACTTGTAGTCTTCGTCAAACTTGTGGAACACTTTGCGCATTTGGTCCTTCAGCGCTTCGTCTTTGCGGGCTTCCGCAGTCGCAAGTTGCGCAAGCAAGTCACGGATTACAGGCGTGTGGAATCGCTTGTAGCCTTTCTTTCGCGACTTGAGCTCGTACTCCTTCGGCTGCTTGGCATTAACGGCGCTCTCCGGTACCTCCAGCTGGAAGCGGTCCTCTTTCTTGTTGCCCCAGTACACGATCTGCTTGCACTTGAGGTTCGTACGCTGCTCTTGCAAGTACTCGTGCAGCTCTTCTTCCACTCGCGCGATGTCTGCACACGCGTCATCGAACTCTGGGTCGAAACCCTCCGGCGGCACGATCACGCCGGTCTTCTTCGCGACGGACTGGTCAAAGCTGCGCTTGAAGAACTCGAGCTTCTCACGCAAGTCGGGAAAGTGACCAAGGCGGCGGGAATCAGCTGGGTCTACGCTCTCTTCATCATCCATTTGTCGGCATTTGAGAATCATCTGCAGGACCGGAGAGCTGAACTGTGCGAAGCGCGGTCCGTATCCTCGCGTGAGCTCCATTGCGACGTCGAAACCCTCGAGCACGGACAGAAAGTTTTGGATCTTGCGGATGTTGTACGTGTTGGACTCGTACATAACAGCTCTGCTATCCGGGTGTTCTTTCGAGCGGTGCGACGATCCGAGCGCGTGGATGCGCGACAGCAGACGCTCCAGGTCTTTCATCTTGCTCAGATACTTGCGCACCTCAACCATGAGTTCGCCCTGCTGTCCCAGCTCTTCAACCGCATCCAGTCGCTCATTGATCTCTGAGACTTTGCAGAGAGGCTTGACGACCCAGTCTTGGAAAAGACGCTTTCCAAAGCTCGTCACTGTCTTGTCCAAGATGCCAATCAGCGAGCCTGTGCGGCTGCCGTTGTAGTTGTTGGTCAGGATCTCGAGATTCTGAAGCGTCTGCGAGTCCAAGACCACGTAGTGTTGCTTGAGCTCGGCCTTGGCGTTGACAATAGCAGTGGCAGCGGTAGCGTCTTCACCACTATCTGCACCAGTGAGCTGCTCACGCGCTTCCTCATCCGACGGTTTGTATCGACTAAAATTGCACAGCGAGAGAAGCTCCTGGTCGATGATGCTTCGTCGCAAGTGCCAAGTGCAGCCGCCGAGTGCGCTGATCGCAAGTTGTCCGTCGACCTTGACAGTCTTGTCTACTTCGAGGAAATTCATCACCTCTGCTGGCCACCCTTGCTCCTTAAAGTACCCGGCGCGCTCAATCTCGTCGACTGTCTTGGACGCGTCCCAGAATTCTTTCCCTACACGAAGCTCGCTTCGGATTGCGGACGGCACGGCGTACTTGAGCACCATTTTCGTATCGTCCGAGAGTCCTGCGCGCTCGCTCACGATCTCCACAATGTGGAACTGCGCAAACAGAGTCTTCAAGCGGTCGCGTTGCTCCGTGTCGTCAAACTCAGCGAGGTGAAAAGCCCCAGTAGCGCAGTCAACCATGCAAATCCCAAAGCGGATCGTTTTCAACGAACTGTCGATCTGCTCCTTCAGCGCAACGAGCTTGCGCGAAATCTGCTCCTGGGACGAGATCGGGGCATCCAGGAAGCTGTTGGTGTGCGTGCCAACAGAAAGCAGCGAGCAGATCTCACGCCGCACGACTTTGGACTTGACTGCAGAGCCCACGTTGCGCTCCTTCATCATGTCGGGGGTCTCGGTTTGCTCCACACGAGCGACGCGATAACCTTTCTCGACGAGCTGCGACGACATTTTGGCGTACGCACCCTCAGGGAACCCAGAATGCGCCTTGTCGCCTTTCATGTAGATCAGCTTGAGCTCCTTGAAGCCAACGTCGGCGTCCATGTGGAACAGTTCGTAAAACTTGCCCACTTTAAAAAACAGCACCGTGTCCATGTTGCGCGCCTTGACGTCCCACCACTGCACCATCGCGGGTGTTTCCTTCTTGAGGAACTCGGGTGGCAACAGCAGCGTACGGGAGTCAAAGTCCGGTGACTCTGGCTTGTTGCCGTTGATGTCACGGCGCTTCTCGCGCAAAAACGGGAGCGAGTCGTGGATGTGGCAGCCTGCACCGGACGCAGCACCGGAGTGCGTCTCACCACTAGGCGTACCAGCATCAGCCGGAGCTTTCTTCGCTGACGAGGATGGCGTTGGTGCGGTCTTCTTAGCTGATGATGGAGGTGGCGACAGGAAGGATGCCGGGCCGTTCTTCTTGGCGGGAGTGGTCGCCTTCTTGGCCGGGACCACCGCCGCTTTTCGCCGCTTGGGCACAGGTTCTACTTCCTCATCTTCGGCATCTTCATCTTCAGAACCGTCCTCTTCCGAGCCTTCGCTCTCTGCGTTACTGAACTCGGACTCGTCGTCGTTCGCGCCGTCGCCAGCACTCTTAGTCGTGGGGTCCCACTCGTCGTCGCTGCTCACGACGTTTCGCGCGATGCGTCGTCGTGGACGATTTTGCGGTGTATCCGCGTTGCTCATCTCTTGGTCTCCGGACTCGCTGTCGTCGTCTTCAACGATCATTTTGGACGATCGTTGACGAGTTGCCTTGGCCGGTTTCTCTTTGGTCTTGTTCACACTCGCTTGGGTGCTTAGCTCACGCTTCTCCTTGATCGTCGTCGTCTTCTTGGCACTACCATTACCAGTCATGCTGTTGTCTTCATCCTCCTCCGAGCTCGTGCCGAGAAAGTCCTCGTACGCCTTGCGCGTCGGGGTTTTAGCGCCGTCCTTCAAACAGGTGGCGGTCACATTTGGCTCGGTCACGTCGTCGCCGTCTTCCTTCTTCTTCAGCTTTGGCGAGAAGTCAATGCGCTTGCGCGTCGCAGCTTCGTCATCACCATCGTCTTTGGACGGCGCTGAACGTTTCTTGGCCGAGCTGGTGCTACTGGAGCTCGGCGTCTTTGCCTTCGTCACGGAGCTCTTCGCTGCCTTCGTGGTGCTGCTGGCGCTGGCGGCGCTGCCGGCCGTCGTGGGGGTCGCTTTCTTTGCGGCGCCGTTCGCCGGCGGGCTGAAGAAGCTCAGCAGCGACTTCTGCTGCTTCTGCTTCATGACTCCTCGGGGGAAGTGAGTGTCGTGGCCGAAGGGGAACGCGAGTGTCGTGGCCGAAGGGGAACGTGAGTGTCGTGGCCGAAGGGGAACGCGAGTGAGTGTGTATGAGGCCAAAAGCCCTCGTGATCCTGCTTCCCTTCGCCTTTTGGCGCCAAACTTTGATCTCGCGCCAAAATAAATGATGGTGGTACACTGTACCATTTTCTGTCAACCCTCGATGCGCGTCAATCGCTATTTCAAGGCTGCGCGAAAATTGTGATGGAAGTCTTATCGCCCGTAGACCGCAGCATATCCTTGCAGGATCAGATTCTCGTGGCGACGTGCTTCTAGTGGACTCAGGTGCGATTGCGAGGCACCGTCGCATTGCGCAAGAGAGAGAGCAGCCAGGTGCCCACTCAATGGGCTATTTATTCGCGTCTGGGATCCAAAGGCTTTTATCTGCCTGAGCGGATCCCTTCTTGTCTTATCAAATTGCAAGATACAACTCGACTGCTCTTGCTGGTGGGCATGAAGGTAGATCGAGCTGTCTGTCTATGTATATCCCACGTCGGCCTGTACGCCGGAGCTGCTGAGCTGCAGGTCAACATGGCTGGCAGCGAGCACCAAGTGCGAGCTCTCTCCGTGCAACCAAACGCCAGTTTCATTTGCCACAAGCACACACGGCGAGTCCACGAGCGACTTGCCCGACAACCATGGAGTCGCTGTTCAAGCGATGGACACTTGCCAGCAAGCAAGCCGCATTGGGCACGCATGGAGCAACAGCAGACAACCAGAATGAGCAACAAGACGAGCGACAATATCAAGAAGAAGTAGAACAACAAGAAGCAACAACGACAGGCGCCGAGTGGATCTGCATTGAAGAGCCTGTGGGCTTTTTCTTTCCCGAGATGAAGAAGCAGCGGCAGCTCCTGGAGCTCGACCAGGTGCGTCACGTGATCCACTACGCGAGCTACAAGCGCGTGATGCGGATACACGACATCAGCCTCGTGACGTCGGTCGAGGAGGCCGGCACAGACGGCCGCCGTCACTGGTGGATGTCGATCCAGGATCCGCGCATGCTCCAGGTCTGGATCGTGCACTTCCCGTCGCTTCTGCGCCTCCGGCTCTGGGTCGACCTGCTGCGTTCGGTCGTGCACGCTACGGGCAGCCACGCGCTCGTTGGCGACGTCGTCCTGGCCTCCGAGCTCGACCGGCGCCATCGTCGTCTCTCTGTTGTGGTTGCTGCAACGGCGACCAGTAATTGTACGAAGCTTGAAGATCGAGACGCTGAGCCTGAGATGCAAGAAGCTGATCACTGCAAGATCGCCATCTTCGTGCCTTGATCACCGCCGCCAGTCGCCTTGGGTCTTGAACGCGCGAGCCACCTGCTGCTAGAATCATAACACGAAGAAATACAAATAATACACATACATCACCGCACTCTTCACGCGCTGTCTCTGTATCTCGTCAGGAAACACTGGGCGGAACGCGTGTCGTCTGGTGAACCCATTTCACTGCAAGGCTGTATTACAAAGTTACGCGAACTCTCCATGTCCCCTCGCATCTACAGTCGGCGGTCAGTCAGGTCGGTCAGCTCAACCAGTCTGTCGCTTGACGACTGGCTGGCTGGCTGACTCGCTGGCTGCACTGCGCTGCTGCGTCTGCTCCTGCTGTCCGGACACTTAGTTGGCTGGCACGCCGCCGCCCGACTTGAGGCGGAGCTGCGCCTGGCGCTTGCGGGTGACCTTGACCTCCTTCTTGTCGTCGCTCTTGGCCACGTTCTCGCGCTTCTCGGTGAGGATCAGCTCGATGTGGGCCGGGTTGGACATGTATGGTCCAATGCGACCGTGGGCGCGGTAGGTGCGACGGCGCTGCTTGATCGCGGCGTTCGCCTGGGCGTGCGAGATGTACAGCTTGTCGGTGTCCAGTCCCTTGACCTCAGCGTTCGCCTCGGCGTTCTTGACGAGGTCGAGAATGATCTTGGTCGCCTTCTGCGGCCACTTGCACTTGTCGCCAGGCGCGTTGCGCAGCTTGCCCTGCGCGTGGCGGCCGCAGCCACCGGTGAACTTGGTGAACGGCACCGCCTGCTTGTACTCGAGCACGTCCTGGAGGAAGATCTTGGCCTTGCTCAGCGGCAAGCCCTTGATCGTGTGCGAGACTTCGCGGCAGTGCTTGAAGTGCACGCGCAGGTGGGAGCCACGGGCCTTGGCCGCGCGCTGCGCATCTTCAGGTTCCTGGCTGTAGGTCATGATTCTTGCTTCACGTGTGGGTTCTAGAAACTGGAGATAAGGCGCCGCCAACGCGAAGCCCCGAGCGCGTTTTGCCTCACGGATTATATCAACGCTCCCCACCACCAATCGCTGTGCATTTTTGCTGGCTCAAAAGCAAAGGGAAGGGAAAGTTGCTCTTTTTATAACACACAAAGCACTCGGACCGGTCCAGTGCAATGGGTGGACCGGACCGGTCACAGTACTGTGGGATTCTTATAAAGTACGATACAGACAGAAAGCACTTTATGGAAGGGAGGATTTACTGAGATCTTGAAAATAAGTATTTTGTTGTAAAAATGCGAAATTCGTTCAAACTTCGCTCAACAGTTACGAAGGATACTTACTACCTGCGGGTGCTGCTCTGGTTGGTGTGAGTACTTGAACGCCAAGTCAATGCAAATGTGCAGCTATATGTTATTGTGTATGTATTGGCGGCAGCCTATCAGAACTCAGCCTCGGACGAGTCCGAGTCATTGGCCTCAAACGCATCGTCGTCGTCATCGTCTTCTTCTTCAGTCTCCACCTCTTTCTTTTGTCTCTTGACCACAGGCTCGCTCTCGTTCGCATCACTGCCTTCTCCACCCTCCTCTTGCTCCACCTCTTCATCTTCGGAAGCGGGGTGATTATGCAGCTGGTCAGCGTACGAGACCGCACCTCGTGCGCGGCGCGAGCGGCTGCTAGTGTCCTCGATGATGAGACGCGTGTCGATGCCCTCCAGGTCCTTCTCCATGTCCTTCTTCCTGCGCACGTCGTCGATCTCTCGCTTTTGTGGGTACTTGCCACTGAACTTGATGCCACTGGTACGCAGCAGATCGCGGATGAGCTCTTCCTGCTCGTCATGTGACTCGAGCTTCTTCAAAGACCCGTACACTCGCGGTCTGTGTATGTCAGATAATAATAATCATAACAAATCAGACTCCAAGCATGGTAGGTACAATGCAGAAGATCGTTTTACAATGCACTTACGAGAGCAGTCGTGCAGCACGAGCCATTTCCTTCAACGCGGCGATGCCGGGAGAGTCTGTGCTGGCAGTCTGGCGAGGCTTCTTCGCGGGCGGCAGTGTGGCTTTCTTCTTGCTCGCCTGTGGGGCTGGCGCTTTTCGCTTTGCTGACGTCGGTTTGCTCTACCAGTAATAATGAATATAAGAAGACAATACGAGAAATAGATGAGCAAACGATCACTGCACCTGGCGATACTAAAAACTGCACTTACGCTTGCTCTCTTGTGCTTTGGAGCGTCGCTGTCCGAGTCCGAGGCTTGCGCTTCACTGTCATCGTCGCCGTCATCATCAGCCTCTTCCTCTTCGTCGTCCTGTTCGCTCGCCTCATCTTCTTCATTGTCGCTCTCGTCCGAGATCGTGTTGGCTTTCCGCGCAGGTTTCCTCTTCACTGGACTCACTTGCAGTCGACCACGAGAGCCGCTGTCATGGTTGCCAGAGTTCTCCTTCTCTGCGTCGCTGCTCTGGTGTAGCTCCTCCGCGTGGCCGTAGCTGTTCATCACGAGCTGCTTGATCGCAGCTTTCTGCGTACGTATGGTCTTCAAGTCGACGCCGAACCGCGCGGCAAGCTTTTCCATGATGATGCGGATCGTCACGACCTCCGCGTCCATCTGTGGCACGATGTCGAGGATCGCCACGGCGAGCTCCATCTGGGTGAACGACATCGTGGACTCTATACTGTGTGTGTAGGACCTGTGCTATGCTCGTAGGCTGGATGGAGCTGTGGCTTGAGCTGTTTGTCCTGTGCTCCCGTCAGGTTTTGATTTCGGTTTGGCGCCATTTTTTAGAGGGGTACGAAGCGTAACTACAGTTACGCCATTTCTCTATTCCGTCACCACAAATACGAAAATGCAAAATGCGTGATATTTGTGTTACTTTGTGTGTGGCGTTCGTCCTCTCTTCCACTGCTCCTCCCATTGCTCTATGACGTTACGTTCGCACGTCCCCACTTCACTCTTCATGAGAAGCCCACCAAGGTCATGGCGGCGTAGCATCGCGCTTGACTCTAAGAGGATCAACGCGCTCGAGCCCCAGTCTGGTTATCATTCGCAGCTTCTCTTCATTTAGTCATCTTTCGAGTTCTCCGACTCCGAGTCGGACGACGCGCCCTCGTACTCCTCCTTACCGGTCTCGTGCGTGCCCTTCGTCAGCGCGCCAATGAGCAGTCGCACGATCAGTAATCCCCACCAGATGTGCAGCAGGTAGAGCGTGCCGAGCAGCACGTTGAAGAGCAGCCACGACGGCGGCCCCGGAGACGGGAACAAAATCGTAAAGTCGTGCGCAGCCTCGGGCGCCAT